>VNKC01005224.1:0-12536 GCA_008042775.1 Drosophila pectinifera
AATGATTTGATCAAAAATTAGGATATAAAAATGCCGATTTAAGGACCCAAAAATCCGCATTTGATGTCTTCTGAAGAGTATAATTTCGCCAAAAATGGAATGACAGCCAAATGCCGTTCATATTCGGAATCGCCGCTAAAATCTTAATTATTTAATAATAAAATATTGCCTTAAAAATGATTTGACAAAAAATTAGGATATAAAAATGCCGACTTAAGGACCCAAAAATCCGCATTTGATGTCTTCTGAAGAGTATAATTTCGCCAAAAATGGAATGACAGCCAAATGCCGTTCATATTCGGAATCGCCGCTAAAATCTTAATTATTTAATAATAAAATATTGCCTTAAAAATGATTTGACAAAAAATGAGGATATAAAAATGCCGACTTAAGGACCCAAAAATATTGGCTTAAAAATGATTTGACCAAAAATTTGGATATATGTTTTCTGATGGTGTCTTCTGAAGAGCATAACTTGGCCAAAAATGGAATGACAGCCAAATGCCGTTTATGGTTCGATTCGCCGTTTAAATCTTTATTACTTGGCAATAAAATATTTTAAAAACTAAGAAAAAAAAATTTCGTTAATTTTTGAAAAAATTATAAGGGGTTACATCATTAAAATTGTCAAAAATTGTCAAAAAATTTATTTTCTCTGATCTCTAAACTCAATAAACAGATTAATTAACCTTATAAAAATTAACACAGAACTGCTTTCCGAATTGAATTTGAGGCTGTATGGCCAAGTTATGGTTATTTTAAAACTCTACTGTCTCTTACTGTCTCTGAAGAGTACTGCGAATATGGTATTTTACTCTCATCGATTTGTGAAATTTGTAGGAAAAATCCGCTGAAATTGGGTTTCAGACACTAGGCGAACAGAAGATACTAGGCAGCAGCCGACAGGTTTTTGAAGTCTTAAGACTCTTAAAAGTATGCTGCATTTATTGCGCACGCAGCATTATTGTGCTCATTAAAAGTATGCTACAAAATATTACAAAACCACTGAATAGGGTTTCCGGTAACTGATGTTTCCGGTTGGCCGAAGAGTACAGCGGCCATTTCAGAAATTATTATACAATCTGCCAGGTAGAAAACTACCAATTCAAAGACCCAAAAATGCATAAGCCTGAGGTCTTATCAACAGCATATTTTGGCCAAAAATGGAATTTAAGCAAAATGCCGTATATGGTTCGATTCACCGTTAAAAGCTTAATTATTTAAGAATAAAATACTTGAAAAAATTAGAAAAAAAAATTTTGGCCAATTTTTGAAAATTTGATAAGGGGTTACATCATTAAAATTGTCAAAAATTGGTAAAAAATTTATTTTTTCTGATCTCTAAACTCAATATGTAGATTAATTAACCTAATAAAAACTAACATAGAAAGACCTTCCGAACTGAATTTTGGGCTGTTTTGACTGAGTTATGAATATTTTTTTCCCTGAGTTGTCCTTAAAATTGGGACATCAAGAAACCCATTTAATGACCTAAAAATGCGGTCTTCTTAACAGCATATTTTGGCCAAAAAGTCAGACAAATGCCATTTATTGTCCGATTCACCGTTTATTATTTAAAATTAAAAAACTTTCTCTTATTTTCCTGTTTTGTGGAAAATTAAAGAGGAAAAGATTCCATAAAAAGCCCAAATTAGCTGCATTATTTAATGAAATTCAGGAGCATTTTCCGGCAATGGTTCGTTTGTAAAAGAAACTTCCTTAATAGAAATATTTTGAAGCCTTCTGGAACTGGTTTTTCATTAAAATAAAATATCTTTTTTAGGCCAAAAGGAGCTCTTTATAATGGTAATATTTTGTCACCTCCTAGTTCCTTTTTCGTTGGCAAAATAATATCCTTTAATGATTTTTTTTATTTTTTAGTCTGCTTGAAATTCTGTTTCAAGGCGCCTTCCCCAGTATCGGATGCTAGACTCGGGGGCTTTCCAATTAATGAATTTATGCTGGCACGCCCAACAATCGATAATAATTGCAAACCCTGGGATACAGTTTAAGGGAGACGGAGGGGGCGGAGGCGGAGGAGGCCGGCCCTTTGTTGGCTTTAATTTTGTGCCATGCCCCATCATCTCTGTGCCCTGGCCCCCTGCTGCTGCACTTCCGCAGCAAGTGTGCCGTGAACAATTTAATTAAGCCGGAAAATATTGCCACACAATGTTGGCAGATGGGGGGAGGCACACCGGAACCGGAGGAGCCTCCGCCGGGGTCCTTGAATTCGCCACGTTGTATAAATAGCCTTGCAAATGGGCGAAACGAGCCGAGTAAATAAACTTAATCAATTTCAATAAGGCCGTGCAACAAGTTCAAAAGTTTTTTCTGTGTCAAGTATACATTTATTCAAGCGTTTCGGAATTATTCACGTTGATGAGCCATTTTCAGTTTGAGTTTTGCCCCCGGGAATATGCATTTGGCTGAATCTTTAATGCGACCAAAATGCATTTGGAAGAGCCTCTCTCTGACGCGCTTAGAATGTCATATCAGGGAATCTGTTGGCTCTAGGGGATCGGGGGAATCCGGACTTAGCCAAAGTACGCCCTGGGGAGTTGCATTATTTATACGCGGAGAACGGGAATGGGTAATGAGGGGGAGCGAGTGCGCATGGGAGCCACTGGAGCAGCATTAGCTGCATCCCTGTGCCCCAATAAATATTAATAAAGGCACTAATGAAGATTTATCTACATCAAAGTCTCCAGCAGCTCCAGCTGCGCCGGCAGGAGCTCCTCGACAAATTGAAACGCTGTGCATCGAGTGCCAAAAACAAGGCAGTTCAAATTGAAATGAAACTGCATGAAATATGGCCCTGACACAGGGCTGTCTCGTGTCGTGGATGCTAACCAAGTTTTCCACTCACTGCCCACCCACTTTTCGCTGTGACACATGCAACTTCCGGCTCGCAGCGAAATTGCATCAGGACGAAACCCCAATTTTGTGACACTCTGCGGCCAGCAACAAAAACAACATCTGGGACAGGAAAAGAAACAATAAACTAAAAGGGTGTGTGCCGACTATGAGATACCTGGGGGTAATTTTTAAGGATTAGGGTCTCCCAAAAAATATTGGTGCTTTCAAAACTCCTATAAAGAAAATTCTATATTTGTTTACTTCAGCTTACTTATAAATATTATCTATTATATTGCTATTTTATTTAAATTAATATTTCAAAAGACAATGAATAAATTATCTCAAACCTCGTTCGATATATAGCACTTATTTCTTGTGCTAGCACTTATTTCTTGATAGCACTTATTTCTTGAGATGTACTATACTTCGATAATTATTTCAATACGACTTTTCAATGGTATATCGATAGCAAGTTGTATGTAATCTTTAATCGAGTTATACTACTTATTACATCGATGTGCTATCGATATATGTGTCTTTGTTTAAAGTTTTGTGAATACATCCAGTATAGGAACTATTTTCACAGATATATTTATGATCTATGTTATTTGAAATTCTATATTTTTTCCAACGGCTTATGTTATATGTTATTGAAATACTTCTATATATTTTTAAGATTTTTCCTATCATATACAACAAAGTGTATACCTTCCTGTTTCATACAATATATACCCCTTAACCCTTCTCAGGGTTACATGGTACAATAAAACCTGGCCCGAAAAGCTATTCTCAGTTGGGTGTTAGACGCTGCCGTTTGGCAAATGAATTTGCAAACATTTCCGCCATGGCTCCGACATGAACACGGAAATTGGCTGGGACATGGCCAGCGTTTCGGTTTAATTTGATAGATGGACAAGGACGAGCACGGGGATGAGGACGAGGACGAGGACGAGGACCAGGAGCAGCAGTTGGTAGTCAGAGGTTGGCAGCCGACAGCCAATGCCGGCAGACAGTTAATTAATAATTACGGTCAGACCGAGAGAAAGCCAATCCTAATTGCCAATTAGAGATCAAAGCGCAGGCCGGAAAAAGGAATCCCAACCCGAATCCGAAACCGAGTCCGACTCCAAAAAAAAGAGGATAACTAAAGGCAGGACGACACTCTCACTCACCTCTGGCGAAACGAAGTAGCTGGGACTCTTCTCGATGGTTATCTGGCCGCGGAAGGAGTGCGGCATCTTCTTGCGATACCACTCCAGGCCTTTCAGGTAGTTCTCGTCCCGGTCGAAGAAGTGCACCTCGCCGCCGGCCTTCTGGATCCTTGGGTGCAGGTAGAGCATCTCCAGCAGCGCCCGAGTTCCACACTTTCGCACCCCGATGATGAGGGCCTATGTCCGGCCGGAAATCAAGTCGAATGAACGTATGAACATGCAAATTGCAGCAATTAGTTGGGTTCAAGTGGCAATGGTGGACATAGAACACGTAAAAACAAATTAGATACCAGCAAGTAGATGCTTAAACTACCATTAATTAAGGGAGGAACACTTTTAAATACTTCTTGTTAAATTCATTTCAGTAAAAGTAGGAACAATTTAACAAAATAGATATACAAAGGCAGAGAAAATGTATGATATATATATTAACTACTGGTATTCATTTAAGCAGTTATCTTTATTACTTTTTATCAGTTTTTTCTACCTAGAATCTGCATTTATTTTCTCCAGTGCTCTGTGTATATCTCCCTGACCCTTGGACTTACCTGTGGCAGCCGCCGACTGGTTTTGGGGAAGTGCACACGACTCGAGGGAAAGACCATGGGATGGCTTAGCTGATTGGAACTGGGCACTGGCTTCACAAACACGGGCAGATGATTGGAGGTGGCTCCCGCGCTGGAGGAGGAGGCTGATCCGGTGGAGCTAGAGTACCCTGATGCGGAGGAGGAGGAGGAGGAGGACGAGCCCATGGCCGAGGCAGAGGCAGAGGCAGAGGCGGCCAGAGAGAGGCGATGCCGCTCATGGACAGCCTGGGCCGCCTGAATATTGTACACGGCACTGTCGTACAGGACATGGAAGGTGAGGAACAGCGATATCAACATGACCGTAAGGAAGACGACGGCCAATTTGGGCCGGGACACGCCCACCACCAGGATGCAGTCGGTGGGCGAGGCATCAGGACCCGCCGGCCGCATAGCCGATTTCGGTAGCCATCTAATTAAGCCGGAGAGAAAGGTAAGAGAAAAGAGAGTATATCGATTAGTTAGCGGTTTCGGTTGGGGCCTTCTCCGGAGCCCCTGCTTCCGTTTCGGCTAATTAGATTGCCATTCCAACTGTGCTGAGTAATTAAGGTTGGACTCCTCTTCCGCCTAGGCGAAATTAGCAAGGCGACACCAGGCCTTTCCTGGAAGCCACCTGCTCGTCCTCGTCCGGCGGCCCTTAAACGAATTCCCTTATAAACGTTTCCGCTTAGACCGCAACAAACACTGCCGGCATTATTATGAGCGCCACATTGCAGCGCCGCTGCGCACACTAGGCGTATACGTAACGTGGCCTAATGGATGACTTCATTTGCAGCATGCCACAGGAGGCCAGGGAGAGGAGGGAGAGCCCTAGGTGGCGGCCACTAGGTGACACAAGGAGCTGCTGCTGCTGCCAGTCTGCGACTAAGTGCATTTTCATATACAGGGAGTGTAGGGGCACAGGCAGGACGACGGGACATGGCAACTGGTGGCTTTCCCCGCCAAGCTTCCCATCCCGAACTTCCTGCCACCCCCCTCAATTTCCCAGGCCCCCTTGGACGAGCTATGTTCGCATGCGACACCTCGTTAAAAGTAACGACACACTGGTCCCGGTCTGGAGGCCCGCAAGGAGTCGCCTCGCGTCGCGTCGCGTCGAGTCGAGTCGAGTTGGGGCACTTCACTCGACGGCGCCGTTTGTGGCGGTGGCCGGTGCAACCTCAGACCAAGAGCCACCGACTTCCTGCCATCTCGCAGTCCTCCTGGCCTTCGTTGCCCACCCTCCACCCCTCTGCCGGCACTTGTCGACACGCTTTAAGTTCTTTTTATATTCCCAGCCTGGTTTCTTTATACTTTTTCTTAACCCGTTTTAAGCCCGCAGCTGCAGTAACAACACTGGGGGATATCTTAGAGCTTTTCCTAACAAATATTGAATATTTTGGCAAAATATATGAAGAGATATGAAGACTTTCTACTAGTTTTCTTGATCAAGGGCTTAATTTTCGAAGACTATGCCTCTAGAGACCCATAAATACCTTTATTTCTGTATAGAAATATTTTTAAAAATTCTTCTTCGCTCATTTTTATAAAAATAAATATGTATAAGCCTTTTTTGGCCAGTGCATTAACTGGGCTGCGACTGGCCTCGTTTCGTGTGCCCCACAAGGCGGGCAGCCACTTCACTGCGATCTGCATAAACGCAGCGCCACCCCTAGGAGCCTCCCCCTGGAAACCCCTGCCCGCTCCACGGCCCGCTAGCCTACAACTGTCACACATTTTCTGGGTTGACTGGCTGGCTGGCTGGCTGGCAGCTCCTTTAAGCCAAAATCCCCGTCGAGCGCGAAGCTTTAAAGACGGGCTCAGGCGCTCTAATCCTGACAAAACTGGAATAAGTTTCGCTTGCCGGCGCTAAGCATTTGAAACGCTTCATTTGTCCCTGTCGCCGGGCTTTCCTTCTTTCTCCTGTCTCCTTTCTCCTCGGCTTTCTCTCCCCCCGCTCTGGATAAATATTTATAATTTTCTGAATCATTTTCCCCCGCTCAGCGCTGCGCAGCAGCGGAGAAAATCGAATCTAGCCAATGTTGTGCCGTTAAAGTTAATGCAACTTTCATTTGCGTTGTTAAAATGTAAATTTTATTAAACCAACCAGACGTGCTGGCTATCTGCTGGCAGGACTCGCAGGGGATTCCCAGGAGACTTGGCTTGACCTTTTGCTACTAGGCCTGGGCAGGAAAGAAGGGTATATTGTTTCCTATAATGACTTTGTCCAGACCCTAAGGTTCTCTTTAGATTGAGAATAATAAGACTAAGCAGCACATATCATACTCTGAACTGACAATAATCGTTTATCTATTACTTTGTTATATCCTTTGTTATATTAATGGGTATTCCTGGGGTCTATACTTCCCAGTTTGCCCTGCCCTGGTGGCCTCCTTATCGGCTACGTGCAAAAGGCAACCCTTGAAGCCCTGAATGATTTGTTGGCCTATACTCACAGGATATCCAGCGGCAATTTGACAGAGCAATCGCGCAGGGTCCCCTGATGTGGCTGCTGTCTCTGGTGGTATTGCTGCGGATTGCTGCTGCTGCTGTGGCTGCTGCTGTTGCTGCTGCTGTGGGTGGTGTTGGTGTTGCCACCGTTGATGTTGCTGTGGCTGGTGCTCCCATTGCTGCTGTAGTGCTGCTGGTATTGATGATGCGGATGCTGCAGCAATTGCTGGTACTCCTGATGCAGATGTTGCTGCTGCTGCTGGTGGTGCTGCTGCTGGGTCTGTTGCTGTTGCTGCTGCACATTGCCATGGCTGCCACTGGCATTGCCGCTGCCGCTGCCGCTGCTATTGCTGCCCGCACGTCTTTTGGCGGCAGTCATCAGTGAGGCGGAGGAGGAGCGCAGCTCAATGGGGCCCAAACGATTGCTGCCGCTGTTGGCCGTTGCAGCGGCTAATTGGCCAGTGAAGGCGGGCCAGCTGCAGCATGGGTGGATTTATGGGCCACCTCTGCGCCGGCGGGCACTGCCCTTTTGTTTTCCGCAGCCAACCCCTTTCTTGTTTTTCCCGTTTCAAGCTTTAATTAAATTCCCGGGAATAAAGCAATCTTCTGCTATTCGTTCGGCGGCGTGGCGGGTATTCCAGGTGAGTGTTCAGCGGGCTTCACAGGACGACATATTGCGCCTCATTTCGGGCTGGGCAAACAGAGCGGAAGGGCCCCAACATCGTCATCAACCTCGACAGGATTCGACCTTATTGTCGGTCGGTAATTAGATTGGTTGCTGCTCCTTTGCCGGCTTTTGCTGTTGCTAATGTTCCTGCTGCAGCTGGAGCCATGGTCTTCTATTGTTTCGCAGAGTCGACTTTCAATCCACTGAAAAGCAAACAGAAACAGCAAAATTCTTAGGGCAGGTATGGCTGAACCAAGTAAATGCGCATTATTAGCATTATTAGCAGTTGTTCCACAGAAAATTAAGCTCTGAATATGCAAAACTAGAATTTTCCTATTGTACAGTCAAATTCAGAGACAAGAAATAGTTAGGGGTCGGTTTTAATTGCCTATAAAAAGAGGTGAAAGGCTTTTCTTTGCCGCAGTACGATTACAGAATGACTCTATTGGAGACTCTTCGGGATCTTCCGCGGGGTAAACCACAGAGTTGTTCTCACCAGCCAATTTGTCTAATTATTTTCAGTATATTCCCAACAGATCCCGTGCGCCTACCCCTATTTGGATCCCCTTTGCCAGCCCTTATGATTGTCTTGGTCTATCTCCTGATGATTTTAAAGATCGGTCCTGATTTCATGAAGTTCCGCAAGCCCTATAATGTGAGAAGTGCCATGCTGATATATAACATTTTGCAGATAGCGATGAATGCAATAATTTTTGTGACGGTAGGTCTAGACCTATATTTGTAATTATCAATCTAAATCCCCTACCTACCCTCTATTCAGTCTTCCTATAACTTGTTCGTGAGAAAGCCCTATGACTTTCGCTGCATGGAAACGCTGCCATTGGAGCATCCGGATAAGTATATGGAACGCTGGCTATCCTACGCCTACTTCCTCAACAAGGTGCTCGACCTGGCCGACACCCTGTTCTTTGTGCTACGCAAGAGCTATAAGCAGATCACCGTGCTCCATGTGTACCACCACGCCTTCATGACTATGTTTGTGCCGACGGTCTACTACTTCTACGGGGCAGGCGGTCAGTACTACGTGACGGGCTACATCAACTGCCTGGTGCACGTGGTCATGTACGGCTACTACTTCTTGGCCGCCTGGCGTCCGGAGCCGAAGGAGCAACTCTGGCTGAAGAAGGGCATTACCCAGCTGCAGATCCTGCAGTTCATGATCCTCATCGCCCAGGCAGCGCTGACCCTGTGGCTGAATCCGGGCTGCTCCTTCCCCAAGTCAATGCAGACCATCCAGCTGGTGATCAGCGTCTCCGTGATAGTCATGTTCGGGAACTTCTACTACCAAACCTATATCAGAGCCAAGAGCAAAGGGAACTGAGCAATAAAGTCTCAGCCTTGACTCAGTTTTGACATTAAATTCTCGCTCTCTATCCCTCTCTTTGAGTGTTTTTCTCTGTCGAAATGTGGGGCACATGTGCGCAGTTCAAAAACTTGAATAATACATTATTTGATTTAATTTGCTGGCCGAAGCTAGCCGAAGTGGCGGCTCAAGAGGCTTCGAATCAGTCACCACGGGCTCCTCAAACGACAATCAACAATCAGGGCGATGCAAGCGTTTCTACAAAGGGTCTTTCCACAGGCAGGTGGGATTGCTGCGATGGATATATACATGGCTGGATATCTGTTGAAGCTCTGATTACTCCCCAGATCCCAATCCCATACTCCTGGCTGATTCACTATGGCCCATTATGATGATTTTGGCGGCCTACTTGCTGTTCGTGCTCAAGCTGGGCAAGATCTACATGGAGCACCGGAAGCCCTACGACCTGAAGCGAGTGCTGATGTTCTACAATTTGCTGCAGGTGTTGTACAATGGAGCCTACAGCGTATCGGTGAGTCTACAGACAGATCGGATGGCATTTATTCCTTGTGATTCCCTGCCTTCAGGTGTTCTACTACCTGTTCATCAAACGCATTTGCAACCTGCACTGCCAGGAGACCTTTCCACTGGGCCATGAGTACAAGCAGGTGGAGAGGTTCTTCCACACCGCCTACCTGTTGAACAAGGTGATCGACCTGATGGACACCGTGTTCTTTACCCTGCGCAAGAGCTACAAGCAGGTCACCTTCCTGCACATATACCACCACGTCCTGATGGTCATCGGGGGCTGCCTCTTGACCCGCATCTACGGCACTGGGGGCCACTTTAACTCCGTGGGCCTGCTCAACTCCATGGTGCACACGGTCATGTACTTCTACTACTTCCTCTCCTCGCAGAGCACCGCCGTGAAGGGCAGCATCTGGTGGAAGAAGTACATCACCCTCATCCAGATAGCCCAGTTCGCCGTGCTCCTCTTCTACGGGATCTACGTGCGATTCTTCTCGCCCAACTGCAGCGTTCCCCACGGCCTCCTCTATTTAACCATGGCCCAGGGCATATTCTTCATGTATCTGTTTGGAATGTTCTATGTCAAGACATACTTGAAGCCGGAGGGCCAGTCTATATCTAAGCAAAAGTATGAGGCGAAGCAGTCGTAGGTCTAGTCTGGGTTTCCTATACCGTCGGATATATACATATGCGCATATCCAATTAGTACACCTAAGAAACTAGAAATTAAAGTCCGAAATCACCAATAAAACGCTTTTTTGTACCGATTTTGATAATGAGTTCTATACTATAATGCTATAAATATTAAAAATCGATAATAAACTGATTATGCTTCTGATTTAAACATTACTCAACTGGTTTATGTATACACTTCCAATAAGAAATAAACAATTGAATTGCTTATTACAATGTAATACAGAAATGTATTATAATTATATAGGTATATTTACGATATGTTGACATGCCAGAAGTTCACTCTTAGATAATGGGTTCTCCAATTAGTATTATTCTCGATTACCAAACTTAAGTATTTTGAAATTTTCCAGCAGCTTTCAACAACAGCTTTCTACATAAGACCCTTAGGTAATAGTAAGACCAAGTAATACTTAGTAATACCAAGTACACCATGTAATAGTTTATACCAAAGAGAAGAGAAAGGGGTATATATTGGAGACTATTCCACTTATTAAGGCAAGCCGACAAGTGACTCTATCCATATGGATGAGGCAGGCCATTGGAAAATTTCTGTCCAAGTTTACAATGTGGAATTCCGATTACATTAAGTGGCAGGCGGCCGGCGAAGAGACACCTTTTCTAGAAACATAGCGGGTATTAGTTTCTGAAGCGAAATCCGTGTTAATTATTAATAAGAATAAAATATATATTTAACAGGAAACAGAAATAAAAGGAAATCCTTTGAACTAAAGTCCCAATAAACGTATAAAGGTAATATCCCTTTATCAGCTGCCTCTTGTGAGAATATGACATCTTTTCCTAATCTAATATACTCCCAAGATGTACGTTAATCCCCAGCATGTATCCCACAGATGCACATCCTTGGGAAGCAGAACGTCCAGGACATCAGGCAAAGATGCAATTGGTTGCAACGTTGACTGGATGGCAAAAAGCCGGGGCCATTTAAGCATCGACAGAGTGGAAACTGCACGCCGGGAAAACAACTCCGGGCAATCAACTGCACCCCGCAATCCTTCGCTCTCCCCCACGCTTTTCCATCCTTCGTTTTCCTCGCTGTTTTCCTTTTTTGCAGCTCGTTTGTTAGCACGCTGGAAAAGCTTCGCTTGATAAGCATAAGAAATGCAGGAGATCCAAGGGGCAGTAAAGTAACTACCCATGTGCGTGTGGATTTTTTGCAACCTGCCACTACTACACACAACGAGCTCCTTTAGCAAGCCGTTTTTCCACGAGAATCCTTGCCAGCTGATAGGACAATCCGGAGGCGATATAGCCGTGGCAAAGGACTGGTGTTGCCTGAGTCAAACCTAAGCCGGAAGTGCCGTGTAACTACAGAGAGTGAGTCCTTATCCTTCATTTCATTTTTAAGGGCATATTGTTCTACATTTCAGTCTCAAAAATGAATAAGAAATAAGCTATTTTCTTCCCCTTAAGCCCTTCAAGTATTTCAATATAAATCCATACCTTGCCAACTTAAAATTGATTTTTAAAAAACATTTTCTCCCAGTGCCTGTGCCATACAATACCTCTACAAGATTCCCCTGCTGCAATTGTATTTACTGCTGGAGAAAACGAAAACAATTGCCGCAAATATGGCAAATGGCAATTGAAAAACAAAAGTCTCTGGCGATGCCAGGGACCAGAAATCCGTCCGCCCGCCGCCTCCACACTTTGCAGTTCACACTTTCCTTTCACACAGGACAAAGGCGCCAAAATGGCAACAAGGACGAAGCAAAATGCAGCGGCAAAGGGACGAAAAAATTCTCCAAATTGGCTGTGAAATGAACAAGACGACGACACGTCTTTTGTTGCTATTTTTTTGTAGAACCCAAGTAGGAAATGCTGGGGCTGACCTCGGACCTCGGACCTGCCTTTGCCTTTGATTTCGGCAAAGTTAAACGGAAATCTGCATAAGACCCTGGATTGGATTGGCACACACACAGACCTTGGGATGTTTCCACTCGATTTCACCTATGACAGATAGCGAATCTGGAACTAAGGCTCAGACTGGGGCCCACAATTAAAGAGCCAGCATAAATTACACAGAGGCGAGTATGCAAATGCAATTTAATCGATTAACAATGCAAACTTCAAGACCACTGAGCACTGCGCACTACGAGCACCACTGGGCACACAAGGCACACATTAAAGATATCTGAAATTATATGGCAAAAGGCAGCAGCAGCAGCAGGAGCAGGAGCAGGTGAGCGGGTAAAAGGACGAAAACATGGGGGGGGGGGGGAAAA
>VNKC01005224.1:12541-51435 GCA_008042775.1 Drosophila pectinifera
GGGGGGGGGGGGGATATAGTCACATTCCAAAGGGACCTGACCTGGCTGGCTGGCTGCTGCCTGCGCTGCCTGGCAACTTTCCCATAATTTACACTTTATCGAACGATAACAAACAACCTGCATAATGTATGGCTCTCGGTTTTACCTTTCACAGAGAGAAAAATGCTTGATATTCGAGACACTGTAACAAATTCAGGGCTCTTAAATAAAAATCTCGACATTTCTCTCATACGAAGTAGAAATCTGAAAATGTTGTATACCATGAGGTCTTAAGATCATTTTAGGTTGCATTAAATGTAAATTAGTTGCAAATAAATAGTTGGAGACCCAAATTAAAAACAAATTGTTCCTAGAAACCTTGCACTTTGTCCTTGAAACAGTTTAGTTAATTTTTGTATAAAAACTAAACAGCCAAAGGCACACAAGGGACATACAGCACCAGTGGCATTAGTATTCCCAAAAGGTGGTAAGAACGCTGAATGTTGTACCTCTAATAACATATTTGTAAAATATTCCAAATAGAATAAATTGCATATATTTAAATAAATAATTAAACATACAGCAAAAAGTCCGAATAAATTAAATTGAATTTGAAATAATAATTTCATTTTTGGGGCAATATTTTCTGCTAAATCTGCACACTCTTAAATGTGATGTTTCCTATCTCCACAGCTATGTTATTCCCCCGGTGTACCCATCTCCCTGACACTCTGAAATGGCTGCTCACCTGGCTCACCTGTGGGCGGGCTGTGGGTGGTGCGCTGCTCTGGCATTGACTGGCGTTTGAGGTCACCTAAGGGTGCTGCGTATTACGGCAAGCGCTTTCTTGTATGCAAAATGCCCGTCAATCAGAAATGCCACAACTGCAACTCGTTGCACCTTTGAGCGGCAAAGAGAGACAGTGCGAGAGAGAGAGGGATAGGGAGAGCGAGAGGACCTGTTAACCCACATTTAAGGGGAGCCTTGATTCCTCTATCCCAACTTTCGGGTATCTGCTTTCAAGTTCCTGCTGAGACAAAACCATTTACATTGGCAACCCATAAAAGTCTCGAGCAACCTTCTTTTCCGCTCGTTTGGGGAATATGGCATAATAAAATTTTAATTCGTTGCGATTGATGGTATCCGCACATCCCTCCGCCTCCGCCCCCCCCTCACGCATCAATGGGCCATTTCCCGTAGCCAGGGGATACATATATGTATGCATCCAATACATTACATTTTATAACCCCAGCTAATTTGCATATATGCCGGCATACGTACATAAGTCCGTAGATATATGTGTCGGCGTAACATTGATTGGATTTGTTTGACTTTCGCATACAGGCCAGGGGTGGGGGTGCCGCTTTTAGGTGGTTTTCATGCGGATCTTACGGCTTTCAGGGTGCTTTCAGGGTTAGGCGGGGCTGGCTAAGGCTAAGTGCCTGACATTTGCTAAATGGCAAAGGGCCTACGCCTGCCAAGGGTTTCGCAGGCTTTTGCGGGCTATATTTTCCCCATTTGCCCAACCGAAAATTGCACTTGCCTCGTTAGTGGCAATGGCTCGGGTAATTACGAGTGGCGGCATTATTGCCACCCACAACTCATCACTTACTGGGCCATATAACCTTCAGAGTTGGCTCTGTGCACTGTTCAGTTTTGGGCCAATAAAAAGATATATTTTTGCAAATTGTGGCAGTTTTCGGGTAGTTAATTTGAGTTAAAGTAGAGGTTTCTTATGGCTTTATTTTGGGTAAATGGCATTGAAAGTATTCCCTTCTGAATTTGTATTATTTTAAGCCTTAGTTATTAAGCCATCGTTTAATTATAGTGCTGCCAACCAGGTGTTTAATATTTCCCTCTTATAAATAGAAGCATTAACTATAGAAAGCCACTCTAAATAAACTCTAATCGTTTTTTCAAACCCCTCTTTACGCTGTTTTTTACCCCTTTCATGATTATTACTACCATTCAGCTTAAAATACCCATTCGCACCATTGTTAAAGCCAGCAAACTGCATAAATTCGCACGCTCCGATCAATCAGTAATCTAAATAAATATCGCACGCCAACTGCAAATTAGCTGCAGTTCATTTGGCCTGTGTAAATTGTATTCCCGTATAAATACACACACACAGTGTGTGCGCAGTGTGTGCGGTGTATGAGTACGCCTGCGGATATATATTCAGAGAGCAAATATGTGTTCTGGCCATGAAATAAACACACTATCAGTAAGGAGGGAATTTCCCAGGATATTTATCCAGTGGAATTATAATTAAAAGCAGGACAATGCCACATATTAAATGCCGTAAATGTCGACGATGAAGCTGAAGCCCTGGTTGCGCTGGCTCTTAAAATGGATTTTGGCGTAGGAGCTCTGGGGTCCTCCGGCCGTTAAATAGGCATAGCCTCCATTTCCATCCCTAACCTGGTCCGTGATCACAATTTGGGTAATGGTGCGCTTGAATTTCTTCAACACAAAGTAATAGTTATTAATTATTTCAAGAGAAATAAGTAAACTAATACCTGTTGCGTAAAACTCCAGTCACGTGTGACCACTCGCAGGAATTTGGACTTTTCCGTGACGATCTCCCTGCGCAAGTGCATGTCCCTGAAGGTCCTGGCTCCCCAGGCCACACTGTGACTTCTGCCACGCCCCGAGGCCTCGCAGAGGGCGGCCAGCGTTATAACCACAAATATTACACAAATTTTCATATTTTAAAATGACTTATTACTGACGAAACCCGAAGCTTTTATATGCGGCATCAGTTTGCAACAAAAAGCGAGTCTTTTGTGTCATAACAGCTGTCGCCCATTGAGGGGATTTATTATTAAAAGCATCAACAATTTTTACAAAGCACTTCATTGAGTTGAAGTTCATTTATAAATTGCTTAATTACAAAAAACCATATGTGCGCATAGCCCACAAAAATTGCATACATTAACTGTGCTCCGTTTTGTCATTTCAAAAAGTGTTTATGAATCATTTATCGCGAATGTGAGCGCCGTCACAAAGCAAATATGCAAAATGAAATGAAAGAAAAATAGCGCATAATTAAAAAACGACACTTAAATGGCTTATTAAATTTCGTAAATTATTAACAGTGAGTCACTGAGCTGTCACTTGTGGCGAATCTGAGGAATCGTAGTGAGTTATTAATGAAAGAGGTAACAAAACTAGGGAAACTAATACAAAATAAGTTAAACTAAAGGCTGACAGACTCAGATTTACAATCCAGGCTTAAGCCCATTTAAAATCGATTAAAGAATCATGTTAAATATTTTAAATATAAACCGCATGTAAGCCTTATGTTTTCTGGCTAAATAAATCAACAATTTATGGCATAATAAATAATTAAATAATTTACTGAACTGCCCATATTGTGTATTAAATATTCATCCCCATAATAATAAAAGCCTTATTATTAGGTTTATTTAGAAGGTTTTCCTGGCTCTCAACACTTATCTGCTTTAATTATGAACGCTACCATATAATTTTTGTATTACTGTAAAAATAAATAAAGCAATGAAGCCACAGGGACAGAGGCAAGGACTAAATGTAAAGGGCTCATTGTAAATGGACAGCTGTTGTCGTAAAAAGCCTCAGAGTCTGGACAATAAAGCTGTGCGGGGTGTAAGAACCCTTTGGGGCAAAAGAATTTGAGGCTCCACTTTTGGTAGGACCAAGTGGAAATACTTTGGCAGCGATTTCGGAGAAACACGTGGAAAGTCGAGCCATGAGACTCAGGACTCGAGACTCGAGACTTTTGTTTCTGGCTTCCGTTTCTGCGGTTGCCTGCTTTAAATACCGCAGTGTGGGCGCCGGCGTCCTCGGGCTGCGGGGGGCTGGGTGCAGGGGCTTTAAGGCAAATATTTATTTAATTTTAGCATCCCCCTGCCCCTGCTTTGCCCCGCCTCATGGGCCGCTGCACAGATCCAATTTACTCAAGTACAAAGACCCTGCTGTCGCGTATATTGTTGAAATTTTATTGTGCAAACATGGGAATGTGTCTCTTTTGCTCGCTGTGCGTATTTCTCTGTGTGTTTGTGTGTTTTGGTGTGTGTGTGTGTTTTATGGTTGCCACGTTGGTTTTTCTCATTTATGTGCACAAGCACAACAGCAACAACAACAAAGGCAAGACCAAATGGCAGTAACACAAACAAAATGGCCGAGGAACCGTTGTTAAGTGTCTCTTATAGCTGCGTTTGATATTGTATTGCTAGCACAGCAGAGGCCACAACAATAGCACTAATGATGGGTTAAGGATAATTTTGTATAATTTTCTATTATTACTTTAGTTGCAGATATTATAACTTAGTGCTTCTCAACTTTACTTTACCAGTCAGAGAATATAATTATTAATAATTAATAATAATTATACTTGCCCGGCAAACAAGTCTGCCTATAAATTTGGCCACACAAATTATAAGAAAACACATAAAATTCATTGATCAAAAGACAATATTGATAAAAGCGCTTTCTTTTATAATGTAAATTTGATTTACGCAGCATGTGAAGAATTTACAACGCAGAATATATTTCTGGTACATTAAAGTGCCCTATAATTTTATAGAATTTATTTGTAGAACATCAAAATGTCCTAGAAGTTTGTTTCCATTTTTACAGCTTTTATTTTGACCCCAACTGTATGTTAGGTGAAGCTCTGAGGAGGGTGTGCATGTGTTTACCGCAAAAAATACAAATAAAAAGCGATTCGTCGGCAAACAAATCAGCAAAACGAAATTTAGGTGGACAATAAAGTCCTGTTGCCCTGCAGCATGCAAAAAAAAAGGAGTCGCATAAACACACACACATACACACAGCAAAGGCAATAAATATCGTGTTGTCTACTATTTGAGCACGAAATCGGTTCTGTTTAAATCGGATAAAATATAGGAAGTGTACACAAATGCCATGTTGGCTATCATAAAAATAAAATACAAAATAGTGACTCTCAAAAGCCCCACAAAGTTTTTATTTCACGGAATATAAATATTACTTTCCGTCAACAATTCTGACATAAAATGTATTTTATAAATATAATAAAAAAGCAGCTGCAAGTTATTAATACCTTGTTAAATTTATATACAAAATTGTATTAACTTTTTATTGTTTGTCTTACTTAAATTAGTCCTTGAAATAACAATTAAAGTGTACAAGAAAAACATAAATTTCAAAAAATAGTAATTGGTTATGGAAAACCAATTTAATTTAAAACTTTAATTTGCCATACGTCCCTTTTGTGCTGCTGACACTCGAGCTGGCATGGCAATTATTTTGCATTCCCCTGGGCCAGGGACTAATTGGATTAATTGAATAACCCTATCTCGTATTACTCTCAAGGCAACAATTTCTCAAAGCCTGACCGAACTCCTGTGGCCTCATATCTGGTTTCTGGTTAAATTTTTGTGGATGCAGCAACTTAAATTGCTCGCTTTTAGTCGCCCTGTCGAAGCACTTCAAGCCGAAAGCGCTTTAAATAATTTTAATTAAAACAAATGGCACTCGAAATAAAACACGCACACATCAAACAGGGCCAGCGCGGAAACTGATGGCTGGGGGATGGAAATGGAAGTGGAAAATCGAGGAGCGAGGAGCGGGGAGCGGGCGCCGGCATGGAAAATGGCGCCTGAATGGAACAGACATGGCGTGTAATTACGCTCGACAGAGGCAGAGAGAGGGGGAGGACGAGCCTTGTTTGTGCATCGAATCAAGTGCTGCTCCTGCTCCTGGTCCTGCTTCTGGCTTTGCTGTCGTCCCTGGTGTTGCTGTTGCTGTTGACAAAGCACGGCAGCAACATCAGAGGACACAGCAGCGACTCGGCGAGCAGAAGCAATGCAGTCATGCACAGGGAGCAGAGCTCTGTAAGCCTAATTATATCAACAGATAACAATTATGTAATTACCGCAATTCAATCGTATAATAATTGTAATTTACTACAATATTTGCCTAAGTTTGTTTGCATGACCTCGAACATACAGCTGTTTCAGAGGAGAGCCATGCATACCACCAGCTAGAAGCCGTTGGGAATTATAGTACTTTACTACAGTTTTAGTAGGCTGGCACCACTTGCTCATCAGCACAGTGTAGCTGTTCCAAAAGAAGCTCTTCCCCAACATCCTCATCAGTAACTTGTGCAGAAAAACTTCAACTTAAAGCGAAGATAGCACCAGTTGGGAATTTTAGTATAATTCAAGCGGGAAATACGCAAATAAAAATATTTTATTTACAAAATTTAATATTCTGAATTATGCCAAAATATTTTAAAATGATGTTAATAACTTCTTTAAGAGTATTTTTAATTGTAGAATAGGTATAAATAACTTCCTAACAATAACCATTTTATTTTGCTCAATTTATTTAAGAGGAACTTTTGCTAAGCGACAGCTAACCTTAACTTTCCACTTAAGAACTCCCCAAAACTGTTAATTCAATTAAAATTCAATTTTTTCTGCTAGTGTGGACACTTCCCGGAAGAGGTTCTGGACGCGCTCTTGTTCGTGACAAGTTGAGACAGAGAGCAAACATGGCAGGCGGGCGGACAAACTCCCAAATAACTTCATTCGGCGTGTTGTTGTTTTTGGCCATGTTGTTGGTGAACTTCTCGCGGCACTTTTCACGCTTTTCACTGGCAGTGGCCCTCACACAACCGAGGGACCCAGAAATTGGCCAACTCCTACGCAACTATAGTGCCTAGCTTAGCGACCCCCAACCGGCGGGAAAAACAAACCCAATTGTAATTAGACTTGAGAGCTGTCCCCTGGGAATGGTGAGGGTCGAAAAAAGTACAGAGGAGCAGCAGTGGCAGGGGGTGAACGGACTTCCTAAAATTACATTTAATCATTGTTATTTTAGGCCTCTGCAAGCGGCCAAGTGCCTCCACAGACCTCGCCCCCTCGGCACGTAGATGACACAAAAGCCGAACAAATGTGCGCAGATATATATACTGGATGTAGTGGTAGTGGTGTAGCCTAGGATATGGGGCGACTTAGGACATTTGATAAAAAGCCACTTAGTGCGGCATTTGAGGCCTTAACTAAAGCCAGGGAAATCTGCCCGGCAAATGTCCGCTTCGCACTCTCATCCATAACCCATTTGGCTTAGGTCTGTCTTTACTGAAGGAAGGGGGGAGCGCAGATTGTCTGCTGCCTTGCCACACTGCCAATGGTTAACACTTTGGGCGTGCCACATTTTGACAATATCAAAGTTGAGTGGCGCCAGCCTGACAGGCTTTTCGGGGGCTGAGTATGTCCACCGGCCTCCGTCCCCCGTCCCCCGTCCGTGCTGTCGTTCTCTGGCAGCCTGGCAAATAAATAACGTTTAAAGCGTAAATATGGTAAACGACGTTAACGGGGCGCCTCAAGTGTCAGTTGTCGTCTGTCAAAGCCACAAGAGGCATTGGCCTTCTTCGGCATTCCATTCCCCCCTCCGAAAGTTGGCATAAAGCCAGCGCAAATAATTATTACCAAGGCAATGACCGTAAATATTCAGCTTAAGCACAACTATTTCTGCCAGTTGGCTGACACGGAGATTGCGCATACGCCGCGTGGCCAGGCCAAAGATTTTCACTCCCAATTACGCTGCAGAAATGTGCTTTTGGCCAGGCCCAGCCGGGTGATATTAAAGCGACACTTGTTGAGGGGCGAAATTTCCGAAGGAGCAGCATGGCGAATCCTGAAACGTCCCCCCAAAAGCTGTCAAGTTCAGTTTAAGTACGTCCCAGGCAGCTGCCAAAGACATTTTTCAATGAATGCGATGGGATACTGCACTGGGAAAATAAATAGTTCGAACAGGTTTAGTACATCTCAAATAAGGCTACATATTAGTGAGGAAAAATCATGTAATAAGAGTTGATTAATAAAACATATTATTTAAGTTTTATAAGGGAGTTCTACATAAGCTTTACTTTAAAGAGATTCTTTCTTAAATTTCTTTCTCTGCCTAACCTCTTTTTGTGCTTGAAAGGAGCAGAGCCAGGCCAGTGTGAGATCCACAAAGCTATAAACTTATTCCTGGCATGCAAATTGCATTTGATCGTGCTGGCAGTTAGCCTTTTTCCAGGCATTTTCTTTGGCCTGTCAACAGCGAAATGCAGATAAGTCCGAAACGAATGGATTTCCAGCGCCATTGCCAGTTTTCTATTTCTTTTTCTTTTTTGGCAAGCAATGAAAATTACTTTTCATATTTAATTGCAGCAGCGGGAGAGGACGAAGGGAACATGTGGCCAAATACCAAAGCCAAAGTGCAAGCCAAATGCCACATTAAATTACATCAAAGTCAAAGGGAAGGAAAACGAAAAGAAATAATGCCCCCAACTTGCAATTGAAATTTGTTTGCCAACTCAAACACGAACATGGCCAGGTCGGTGGTGTACGGAGGCGCCCCCAAAAAGTTAGGCGAAAATTAGACGTGGCAAGCAAGTAATGGAGACACCCAAAAGGAAATGCTTATTATTTGCATAAATTCCACACACAAAGCCCCAGTCGAGTGACAGGACGCGGGGGCACGAGGGCCGAGAGTTGAGAGAAAGAAAGAAATGCAAATTGTGTTGGCAAATTTAAATGTCAGTCAACAATTCAGTTGTTAAACTCGCATTACACACAAAGCCATAGACATTGCTGGCCTTGCATGTAAAAACTGTTACGCATACGCCCAGTGGAACGGTCCATACCAGCTAGGGATGCTGCTATATCGCGAAGAAAACAACGATTCATCGATAGAAGCAAACAAAAAACAAGTGTATAAAAATCAGCGATCCGCTGATGACCCAGCTTCAAAGGTCACTTGGTCTTATTATGGATTCTGCACGACAAATCCTATTATTATAGGATAATTTACCGAAGTACTACAAAATATTCACCTGATTCCTGTGACAATTTAATAGCACTAATAATGTCACAAAATAATCACGATGCCACGTTTAAGTAAAATAGCGACACCTTTATTTATATATAAATATAAGCTGAGGTGTACGTTCAGCTGCTACCACTAATTTGATTGTATGGAGCGCGCAAGAAACTTTTTGCTAATGATAAGCCTAGACACATTATAGTGCCGCAATACCGAGAGGGAGACGGAAGCTTTGAGAATACTCAATATATGCGTCTCCTGCTTTCATTATTTAAGTCATAGACATTACTGATAAGTGCGATAAGCGATCGGATTCCCGAAGCCTGCATTCTAACTAAAAAGCTTGGCTTATCACTCAATGTTTTTATTTTTATTCTTTTATAGATTGGTGCTCTACTAAAATTTGGCCGCTACAATTGGAAATATACAATTAACACAGAACTCATATTTATATTGTTAATTAAATATGAAATATTCGGTATTTAAACAAGAATCGATAATATGAAAATTAAAAACATCGAAAAATATCATTTAAGACCAATAGGTATCTAAAAAATTGAATTTATCTAGATATCCTTTTAATTGTTAATTAAAAGTGATTATAGTATAAAATAAATAATGTTAAAAAATATATATATCTAAATAGATATCGATGGGATGTAGCAAAAATGCTAGTTGATATCGCTAATCAAATCGAATCAATATGACAAATCGATTTTTATTATCATGTCCCAAACTTTCGACTTTAGCATCTTTCCCAGCCTCTCTCCAAATCGAAAAGTTACTTGAATTTAGCCATAATTTATTAAAATATGCCATAATTAAATTATCCATAATTTGAATTAAAAGTATAAAGTAAATATATATAGATATCGATAGAAAGCACCAAAAAAGCTAGTTGATATCGATAATCAAATCGAATCAATATGACAAATCGATTTTTATTATAATCTCCGAGGCCAAACTTTCGGCTTTAGCCTCTCTCCAAATCGAAAAACGTGCGTGACTTCTGGGATAGGGCGCGGGGATAAAGCGGCGTCGGCTTATCATTTTTGGGCAAAGAAAACTTTCGACAACTTTTCACTTTTGTTAGGTATTGGCACTGTTTGTTAAGCATGCCACAGCAGCTTTCGGTTTTGCCATTCGATGTCAATTTAAAGTTTCTCCTCCGCTCCCTGCCTTTCATCTCCCTTTATACTGAATTTTTCTTTTGGTTTTTTTTTTTTGGGGAAGCAAAAGTTTTGTGTGTGGCAAAAAAGTTGGAAGCAATTGTGCGAGTTCCAATGGCTGCTGCTGGCGCTGCTCTGGCTCCTGCTCTGGAGCTATGCTGCCCTGCATCCGGCATAATCGATTTGCTTTTGCCTTTTTCATTTTAATAACTTTTCGAGGCAACGGCAACGGCAGCTGCAGCGGCAACGGGAAAATAACAAGCACTGCAACAATTACGTGCGGCAAGTGCAAGAGCAGCAAACAAGCGGCAAACAATCGGCAACAATGGCAACAAAGGCGGCCACTAAAGCTGCATCACGATCGGGAGCTGTGCGCCAAACTGCGAACTGGGTTAAACACTTGGCCGGAGTTTCCACCTGGATTCCCCCTTCCTGCTCTGCCTGCTCCCTTGACATTTGGCCGGGGCAACTATGTTGCCACTGCTATTGCTATTTCGCGATGCATTCAAGTGGACGTTAACTTGGTCTCATAATTGAGGCACGCGCCAAGCGAAACAAATAACGAGGGGAGCCGCAGAACTGATTACTGTGGCTCTAAACCCTTTAAAAATAAGTTAGGCACTGAAGGAAAAATTCCAAGCAATAAATAAAATACAAGCAATTTAATAAATGAAAATTCTGCAAGTAAAGAATACTCCACCAATGTTTTAGACATAACAAAAGAGGATTTTCAAGTGATTCAGACTTGTTTCAGTTCTAATTTCGAGTCCTAAAAGCGTATTTTAAATAAATATTAAGCATTTTTAAAGGTACTTTCTAATTTCTGGCAAGTCTATGTATTTCTCAGCTATAAAGTTCCTTTACTCCTACGAAAAATCCAATTTTAACACCCATTTGTACTTTAAAACATTTTTATTTTCCCTGTAAGCTGGAAGGGGGTTTCCTTAAACGGAAAAGCAACAACCCATTTAGACGGCAACACGTAGTGGTCTCATAAGCCAGCTAACACATTGCCCAGGCTCCTCTGCGTACGTATACGTAATACGTATACGTTATTTTCTGTAGTTTCTCTACTCACCCAAAGTTAATTTCCGCTCGGACGTCGCACCTGCAACGAAATGGGAATGAATGGAAAGGTAATTTATAATTAATATAAACGCATTTTCGTGTTAATAATATATGAGGCTAATTTATTTACAGGGCGAAGGACTACTAGGTACATTTCACTTCATTGCGTTTTGTACCTTTTTTCATTGTTTTTGCGAGCTGTCGCTGTCAACGCATTTTAATTCAATTGAAGTTGATTAAAAATTAATTTCAAATGAAATGTGAACTCAATGAAATTGTAGGTAACAAGTAGTGGAGAAAAAATAGGAAAAGCGAGAGGAAAAGCTGGCATTTGACAGGCGGCTGTGACATTTTTAGGGGCGGGTGGACGGTGCGAAAGTTGATTGGATGGAAAATTGCGAAACTTAAACAGTATTGTGGAGTGTGTGAGAGCTGACAATGTGTGTGTGCGGGTGCGCCCATACATAGGCAGGTGAAGCGGAAACGGAAGTTGTTACAAAGTCCGTTGAAATCAATTTAAAAAGTAAACTTTATTCCCTGAAAAGCCCAGGAAACAAAGAGGAAAATAGGAGCAGGGGCCTTCTGACTGGAACAAGAAAGGAAACTAATTGCAGCGCTCATTTTTTGTTTGTTAATGGGCCTGCAAACGAGCTTCGAGTTTTCCGCCTCCCTCCTCCCTCCCTTATGCTGCCCCTTATCGATCCTTACACATCCTTAAGCCTCAAGCGCCGCACACACACACATGTGTGCGTGGCTGAGCCATCGAAAAAGTTTTTCCCCCAATTTTATTTGCCTCATTTCGCCGCCATTGTTGTTGGCACTCGTTTGCGAAATCTGCGTGCCCAAGTAACAACATTTTACAGCTGCAATTAAAGTTAGTTACACCTCCCCCCTGACCTCGCTTTCCCCCCGCTTTCCGTAGCTTTCCCCTGCACTTTCCGCGCACTACAAGCTAATGCACTGCACTTTAATTAACCCAAACACCAGGAGCAGAGACCAAAAATTACACACACTCGCGCCCTCGGGCAAGTCCGCCCTTCTAATGACAATTTATGTGCGATAATTCGCGGTATTAAAAACACAAAAACAAGTGCACATAACACTCAACTAAATTGTGGAACTTAGCATGATCTTAAATGGGGAAATTGTGTGCTGTATGCTCTTGAAATCTGATCTAAAATTGGCCAGAATATATCTGGAAACAAGGTAAAAACATTTTTGTGACTTTATTTATGCTGGTTTTAGATCATGTATTTCATCCATTAATTATTAAAATAATATAAATAATAAATATTCCTACCAATCTTTCCCCTTTAAATATTATTTAAACTGCTCTCTAATACTTTATTCAAGTGAAAGGCCCCTCGGAAACTCCAATCAGTTATGTTAAACGGGGCATTCAGTTGCATTAGAGTCAATTATTGGGGGATTGCCATGGCAAAGCCCACGCCGAGAGGAGCTGCCGGCAGCAATCAGAATTATCAAAGGCTTTTAATTGCCATAAATCTGCGAGAGTTGTTAAAAACCCATTTAAAATTGTCACCGTAATGGCACACTCAACTGGCATCCAGTGGCATTTAACCAACTATCTCCCGCTGCCTTTTGGGCCATTTCTCTACCACTTCTTTATTTCCTTGGCTCCCCCCTCTGCCAACTTCCGGCCTGCCAGGGATGTTAATTAGAAAACTCTTGATTATTATAAAAAACTTTCGGGGAGACACGCAGGGCGGCTGGCAGAAAGACAGACGAGCAGCAAAGACAGACGTGGCCATATAGAAGTTGAAAACACTTGCCAACTAACTGGAAAATGTTGGGCGAAACTTCATAGATTCTTTTTGATGGCTTTTCGAAATATATACTTGAGCCATAACTCGTAGAAGTTGGCCCAGCAAAAGTTAATCTTGGCCAGCTATCATAAATTCTGATTTTTATTTAATTAAATATAAGAGGCTGAGAAAAAGCAAAGTAAAATAGATCAACTAAGAAGGCTTAAGTTTATTTATTAAAATCAAGGAAACAAAAAGTGCAATCTTTCTAGATTTGTCTTCAGTGTCTCACAATTTTTTCCAGTCCCTTTTCAGGTCGTTGATATCAAAAATAAAATTTACCTAGATAGATCGCCTCTCCCCCCAAATATAACCACAATAAGCACTATCTCTCTAATGGATCTCCATACAAAATGCCTCTGTCTTTCAGCCCAAAATCTGTCTCTGTCTAAACCACTTAGCACCTTTTATTAGTGCCAATTAAGAATGATTCCATGATGCGTCTCGCGTGCTATCTCAAGCGATATTACAGACCCAGACTGTCCCGAACTGGATAATCAACCACAGAGATTTTTGCGGCGTGTGTCTCTGACATTGAATCCGAGTGACACCGCAAGTTTGCCGAGTCTCGACTGAGGTTAGTTAGCCGCGAGACCCCAAAGAGCTTGGAACGCAAAATGGGAAAGCAGAGTAGGCTGGAGATATCCACAAAGTCGGAGAAGCCCGCAGAGCAGTGGGGCAGTGGTCTGGAGTTCCTCTTCTCCTGCATCTCGTTATCCGTGGGCCTGGGCAATATCTGGCGGTTCCCGTACATTGCCTTCCAGAATGGCGGCGGCACCTTTGTGATTCCCTACTTGATTGCCCTTCTGGTAATTGGTCGCCCTGTCTACTACCTGGAGATCTGCCTCGGCCAGTTCTCGGGTCGCGGCGTGGTCAAGGCCTTTGATATGGCTCCCCTGCTCAAGGGCGTGGCCGTGGGCCAGGTCCTGGCCACAGCGGCTTCTATTACCTACTACTCCAGTATTATGGCCCTGACTCTAAGATTCCTGCTGGCCTCCTTCGGAGCGGAGCTGCCGTGGAGCCGCTGCTGGGAGAGCTGGGGCAGTGACTGCCATGATGGCAGTGCCCCGAACGCCACGGGGAAGATGTCACCTGCTCAGCTGTACTTTGAGTGAGTTTAGTTTTAATTACTTGGGAGTTTTAAGTGCTCGCACTTCCCTTATCATTACTCCCAGCCTTCTAGAAGTTATTACTATAATATCATCCCCCTTTTAAGACGCGAAATCCTCCATGAGCTGCCCAATATCGACCATGGCTTAGGTCTGCCCAATTGGCAGCTGGTTGCCTGCTTGGCAGTGGCCTGGCTCATCATCGGTGGAGTCCTAATTCGAGGAATCAAGAGCAGTGGCAAGGCTGCCTATTTCCTGGGGGTATTTCCCTATGTGGTACTCCTCATCCTGCTGCTGAGGGCGGTGACCCTGCCCGGAGCCTTGGATGGCATTATATACTTCTTCAAGCCGCAGTGGCGGGAGCTTCTGAACCCACTGGTCTGGTATGCGGCTGTAACTCAGGTCTTTTTCTCCCTGGCCATCTGCTTTGGTACCTTGATCACCTATGCCAGCTTTAACAACTTCAATCGGAATGTTTACAAGTAAGCTGAGTCGGTTTTAAGTTTAGTTTTATCAGAGTTCAGTCTCTTAACTTTCTTGTGAAGGAAAGGTATTAAAACTTCCCTTAAAAATGAAGTAGAGTAGTGCTAAGAGCTCAAACTCATGAAAAACTCAAATATGAAAATATGGTTTCCCCCGTAATAGTTCTTCCCCTTGAGAAATCATTTCCCGAATGCTAAAAACTCCCCCAAAACTGCTGTCTCCCTCCAGTGACATTGTGATAATCACCACCATGGACTCGTGCTCGTCCATCATTGCCGGCTGCATAACCTTTGGAATTCTGGGGAATCTGGCCCGCGAGACCGGAGTCTCGGATATCGGCAGTGTGGTGAAGGGCGGCGCCGGGCTGGCCTTCATCTCGTACCCGGAGGCCATTGCCAAGTTCGAGTATGTGCCACAGGTAAGGTATCGCGAGCGGCCAGCGCCTTGGCGCCCTAAAGCACAACTACCTAAAGATGTTCGCGGTCCTTTTCTTCCTCATGCTCTTCGTCCTAGGCATCGGCAGCACCGTGGGCATGGGCTCCTGCATCCTGCGGTCTATTCGGGATCAGTTTCGGACGCGCACGCCGCCCAACTGGATGCTGGCCAGCGGACTGGCTGTCCTGGGCTTTGGCATGAGCCTTGTCTACATGACCCCGGGGGGTCAGTTCATCCTGAACCTGGTGGACTTCTACGGAGTGTCCTTCACGGCCTTGATCCTGGCCATTGGCGAGCTGCTGGCTGTGGCCTGGATGTATGGTGAGCAGGGGGACGTTTACCTTTTTAACAGTTTTTAATTACAACTCTTGTCGTTCTTAGGAGTTAATCGCTTCTGCGCCGACATCCAGTTCATGATGGGCATCGAGACGGGCTGGTATTGGCGCCTCTGCTGGCGCTTCGTCACGCCCGGCCTGATGGCCGCCGTGCTCGTCTACATGCTGCTGGACATGTCCGCGCTGACGTACAAGGGCGTTTCCTATCCCACCTGGGCGCACGGTAAGCTGGCTGCCAGGTTGCCGCCTGTCCTTGGCATTTATTAAAACGGCTCTCGCCTTGCTCTATTTGCATTTCCTCTCAAAGTTTTTGGCTGCCTGTTGGCCGCCTTTGGGCTTATTCAACTGCCCGGCTGGGCCTGCTATGCCATCTATAAACAGCGTCGCCAACACGGCAGCTTCTGGCAGGTGAGTTTCCCTTCCGCTTTTATTTCCCAGCTATTTTTACTCCTTTTATCCGGTAATGTTCCCATTGGCAGAGAGTACGTGCCGCCAGCCAGCCATCGGACACTTGGGGACCGGCCAATGTTCAGCTGGAAGGCAGCATCTAGAAAATTAGCTAAGCCCCAGCTCACACTGCGTATACGTAATGGGCCCCCTAGCAGTCTGCAGTCTGGGGCATGATTATTTGATATGGGAGCCTGGCCGAAAATGGATAGCTACTGCCGTAGCATAACGTGAAAATATATATTAAAACAAGAAGGCCAGAACAAAAGCTGCCTTATTCTGGCGGAACAGTTTATCTGGCCGAAGGAGTGGGACGACAAGGATAGGAGCTGGGAGCTGCTGCAGGCACTTTTAATTACCCCAGGATCCCAGAGATCCAGTTGGGCGTGGCAGCTGCACTCCTTAGTTGCTGCGTCCTTGTTTGCCGGAGTGTGTTTGTGTCTGCTTGGCATGTCAGACATGTCAGCAATGCGGAAATGCGCAAATACTAAATGAAAACAAGAAACCTGGGCCCGGTTATGGCTGCCAGAGATAGAGTACTCCCGACCAGTCGTTATTTTAGCCACAAACTTATTTAGAGTTAATTGATATCATTGAAAATATATACAAAAATAAAAGAAGAGGTTTGTTTTCTAAATATATAAGGTTAAAGAAAACTTTTCTATTCTATTCAACACAGATTATATTAAAAGTGTGAAAGTCCCTATACTTCCCAAGTTTTATTTAATGTTATTATAAATAAATAAATTTACAAATACCAAAGTCTTCCAGTTAAGAATAAGCTAAGAAGCCTCTAATTCTTAAGCGGCTTAAGTAGAAAATACATGATATTATCATTCTTTTTATCTTTATCCTAGGATATAATCTATCCAAAGGCATTTTAAGACTTCCTAGGATTCCCAACTGTTTCTGGCTAAGACTTAATGACATTTACGTTAAACCTGTTCCATATTTTAAAGGCCAGGATACCCCTTGGCAGGATATAACAAGCTGCAGCTGGGAAAAAAAATGATGATGAAGCGAGGCCAGAGAAAATGGATACTAGAGCGCTGCAGGGCTCTGTAAATAAAACATTTGGTTAGCTGGCTGTTCGACACATCCATTTTCGGCGGGTGAGGAGCGGGAAGGGTCGCAAATCAGAATGTCTGTGGCATGTGACAAAGTTGAAAAGTAAATATGCAAAAAATATGGAAGGGGGGGAAACAAGCTGCCCCGCTTTTCCCACTTCCTCGCCGGCACTTTTCGCTTCTCGCTTGTCTGTTGCAATGCTTTTCCCATATGACAGCGCATTTATTTACTATACTTTGAATTTTATTTTTTGCCCGTCGCCCCGCGAGTGGGTGAGCGTGTGTGAGTGTTGTCACACAAAAAAAGTGACAGTGTTAAATTTTTGGGTTCATCCCCCGCAGCAGCTGAAATTGAAGTGTGTGTTGACTTTGACTGACGTGTCGTTAGTGCTGAAGAGCTGGGAGCTTCCCGCTTGAAACAAGCTTGCGTGCGCCACGCCCACTTGTCCCTTGCCGCCCACAAGCACAACCCACACACACACACACACACACACGGCAAACAACTTTCTTTCATTCCATTCGTGCCTCCTTTTCGGCTCTGCCACCGCCGCCGCCGCCGCTGTTGTTCATTGCTTTAACGATGCGCGTAAATCTTGACATACTTTCGCCGGAATAGGAAGTGAAGTGGCGGCGAAGGAGGAGCCGGAGGAGCCGGAGGAGCCGGAAGTGGGCCACTCACACTCTCCACGCCCATTATTAGTAATGACCAAATCTAGCCCGATCTAGCCCTTTTCAACGCAGTCCACTGAAACGGATACCGCACTCCTGCTGCCAACACACAAACACTCACCAGAGTTGCCTACCATGTTGAGGAAAAAAGGGTTACTTAAAAAGGGAACATAAAATAACGATAAATTTTTATAGCTGGCAATGAAACTCTTTAAATACAAGAAGGATCTCCTAGGTTTCGTTAGAAACTTTAATAAAGATTATTAACTATTTATACAGCTTAATTCTGTTAATAAATATTATACCAAAAATATTATTTCAAAACTCATGAAATTGTATTATTTTGACTGTTTCTTAGTGCAAATATTTACTAAGAAATTAATAGCTCTAAAGTCAATTAGGAAATGTATATCTTATTCATTTAAATTCCACCAAACCAAAAGCTATCTAACAAATAATATTCAGAAGCAGCTTCATACGCAAAGGATGAGCCAAGTCCTGACATAGTTGACTGACTCCAGCCGGACATGCAAATCTCACTCGGGTGGAGTGGCTAGCAGAAAATCCTCATCAGCCACGGCATCATCCTCATTATGACAACCATTATGATGATCATGAGTCGGAGTTCCTGGCTAGGGGCTACCTGGAAGCTATTTTCATGCCCCGAATCCGAATCCGGCACACAGATACTTCTGCACACTTGAGTGACGGAAGCAGCTGCCAGCTGGCTGCAGGAGTATGTTCCTCTCCTCCCACTCCTGATTATAAATATATCCTGTAAGCGGGTAGAAGCACATATACATAGCCGGAATATTCGGTTTAGTATGCTCTTGCATGTCTGCCTGTCAGCGCCAACTAAGCGAGTTTATAACAGCAGTAGTTTTGGCGTTTTTTCCTCTGTTTTTTGCCTTTTAGCCCCGGCAACAACTTGATTCGATGACTTAAAACGTTTATCGTGTTTGGCCGCTGTAGTATCTGTCGCAGTATTATGTCCCGGGCCAACATGTCGTATACTTAACGCGAGCCACAAGTTGTGCACTTTCCCAGACCACTCCAGCACTCGATACCCAGCCATATAGAGCTCTATATAGAGCCCGCCCATGGCTGCTCTGTCGCTTAAGTGAAATTTAATTGTGTGGGTTCAAGTTCGGGAAAAAAAAGGGAGTCAACTGAAAATGGTTGGTTGGGTTTTTCATTGATTTCATTTCGTTTCGATTGGTTCGCTGTCTGTATCTCTGACCCGTTCGATTGGGGGGGTGGCATTGGGGGGCAATTACCTAATAAATCGAATCAATATTTCTCCCGTCACTCCCTTGCCTCGCGTCTAGACAGCATAAATTTATTTATTTATGAAAACAGCAGCAGCGACGGCGGTAGCGGCGGAAATTACTGATTCATCTTGAGGCATTGTCTTGGGTAATTTATGTCATTTACGAGCATTTGCCGCTTATCAAAGTCACGATAAATTAAGACCGAAATGATCGGCCCCGCTCTGGCCCACTTGGCCACTTGCGTGGGGGAAAGCCAATTACGCTTATTACATAATTCAGCAGCTGCCCACGCATCCAACAGATGAGGAAAATGTATAAAGCCAGGCCGGGGGAAAGTGATAAGGAAGTCAGATAAACCTGGCTGCAGGATAAACAGCACAAGGAGGAGCAACAGCCACAGCCAGAAGGGCGTCGGAAAAAAGAAACCGCGATGCCCACAAGAAGGCAAAGAAGGAAATGGAAATGGAAGGAAGAAAGGTGAAAGGCAGCGGGGGGAAAGTCAAGGCAAACAATTAAGAAAACCACGACGAGCGGGGACTAAAAGCCTTAAGAGTATCGCCACTCCCAGGTCCATTTCCCCGAAAGTCCACTTAAATAGGCACGAAGAATGTTTGTTGCCAAAATTCGAGTTTCATTAGGAGTTCTCGCCTCACGCCAGCTGACAACATAATGCGAATGTCGCAACAATATTTTCCATGTCCCCGATAATGTGCGTGTGTGTGAGTGTGTGTGTGTGTGGCGGAAAATCCTGGCTGAAAGGGGCGGCGAAAGTGAAAGCAGCGAGACAGTGAAATCCTATTAAGAAGTTTCTATCGCAAATTAAAATCTAAATACGCAAACAAAATGATGGTGACGTCTACGCCACGGGGAGCCCAGACAGCAAAAAAAAAACAAAAGCAGCTAAAAGAGCACACTCAACACGTTAAGAAAAAAGCAGCTGGAAGTGAAATAAATTTGCCACAAATAGGACAAAGTTTCCGGCAAATCAATTGTTTTCTCTACGCTATGTTTATTAATAAACATTTCAGCATAAACAAAGGGAAAGCGATCAGCTGGCATAATAAAATGTTTGTATTTTTTGTGTGTAATAGCAAGAAAATATATTTTATGTTTTAATTTATAGATTCTCTGTATAATTTCGGTGTTCTTGTTTATTTAGATGTAAAATACAGGTAGAAGCTAGCAATAATATTAAAGGGATATTAAACTAAACAAACGGAAAAAATGTGTGGGATTTCCTTTAAAATACTTGAATTTATTCGTAGCTAATAAATTATATATACTAATTAGAGCCACCCTTCTGGAACCTATTGAAACAGCCACCAAAATATTACAATCTTCCCAATAATAAACATTGAAAGAACGAATTTAGGTTGTTTTTTTTTAGCCCATTTATACTTAGAACTCCTTTCCTTGCCTTTCCTTAAGATATTCTCGCCGTGTTTGCAGCCAAGACGCGCATTAACCAGGACAGAGGTAACTAGTGGCCAACAGACAAACCCCCTGTTCCCAGGAACCAGCTCCCCAACGCCCAGCCACGCCCCTATTTCCCTTTTATTTGTGCTGTCTGCTTACAGTTTGAATTATAAGCTAGCGAAAATTTAATAAAGCTTCCCCTTCCCCTACAAATAAAAAGAGCGAGAAACCGAAAGACCAAAGACCGAAAGACGGGGCGACTTTCGGGGCCAGGACACGCTTGGCAAGGACATGGAACTCCGCCGCAGCAAAAGACAGACTATGACAATGTCAAAGAGTTTCGCTGCACGCAATGTGGGCGTGGCAGCAGTGGGCGACGAGTGGGCGGGATCGGAGCACCTGCGACAGCCAGGACAACAACAGCAGCAAACAAGGATTGACGGCAAAGTTTTTCGTCCTGGCAAATGGCTAAAGTTTTGTGTGCTCTCCTCTCGGTATCCATTCCGTATATATTTTCGTTTTATTTCAAAACACTCAGGAATCGAGATGAAGGGTATGCCTAGCTTATGTCCGGCAATTCCTTTAAAAAAACTATAACCCGTGAAATACCGAAGCTAGAGGAACCCTATATAACTTACAGACTTTTGTAAACTTTATTATTAAGAAAAGTTATTGAAAAATTAAACAGAGAACTTTAATTCATAAATATTTTCAAAGATTCTCGGGACCTTCTGCTACTACTTTTCTTACAAAATAATATTTATAAATACCTTAAACAAGTGTCAGGTATTTCATTAGTCGTTCCTCTCCATTATAGCCTTACTCCTCATCCATTCCCTTCTCGTTTTGTCGGCCTTGCATCAACTTTAAGCCTTTATTAAATTGTGTGTCCAAAGTCAACAACAAAAGCAGAAGCGACAGCGGCGACAACAACAATTGACAGCAAAACAAACGATTGCCATTGCCAAGTGTGTGCGTCAACCTTTGAACCCGTCCCAGGGCTTCAGTTCTGTGTCAAAGTACGCCCACTTCCCAGTTTAACCAGCTTTCCCAGCTATTCGCACCGTCCTCCGAGCTATCCCCCATTTTCACATTTTCCCCGTAGCCTCCGTGCCCCTTTGTGGAAAATAGATGTCAAGCGGTTTTCCCTCAGTCCGTTTAAATTGAATTGTTAATTCGGCACAAAAGCTTTTCCCTTTTTTGGCTTTTGTGTGCGTGTTTGCCATCAATGCGATTTTCTTTTGCCTCGTTCCGGGTGAAAATATTTATGTTGAACCCTTTTTGTGGCAGCTTTTGTTTTGGCTTTTGTTGCGTTATGCAAACATTCGACTGTGCCAGTGACAACACCGAACAGGAAAGCATCCCCACTCTATCCCTCCCATCTGGTTATGTATATATATCTAGCCAAAGCAGGGAGTCAATGGGGAATATGTCTGGATACCTATACCTGCAGTGGACGCCTCTGTGGTCCTGTCAGTCGATTCTATTATCCTTTTGCCGCCGCGCCGTCCAGCATTTGCATATCCGCAGACCGCAGGACTCTAGTTTCCAGCTCTCTATTTGACTCCCGACAATCCGCCATTTCCAAGCTCACAGCTCCCGCATTGTTTGCTATTTGCAGGTACACTACCCCCGGCCATCCCCCTCCCTCATTTTCCACCATATTTCCCCCTTTCCATGACCCAACTGAAGCATAAATCAAGCGCAAAGCACAAATATTTTTCAAGTGACAACAAATATATAATGACGACTCCACGGGCTTTGCCTCTTGGCCAGCTCCGGAGTGCCGGAATACCTGAATGGACCCGGCCTGGCACCGTGGCCCTCTGTGTTGACTTTTGACTGGAAAACAAAGCCAGTCACCCACCCGTACTCGCTTCCCTGATTCCTGTAGTGGGGATACTCTAACGAGAGGAGGTTTATGGAGAGAATAATATGATCAATTTGGGGGAGAAATATATATATACGCTAGAACTAGATTTGGTTTATATTTAGATACATTTCTTGACATTCAGTCTACTGATCTTAAGGGAAAGTATTATGCAAGGAAGCCCTTAAATGATGGCATGGATTTAGCATCTTACTAGAAACCAATGTCAAAATAGTTATTTAAAGGTAAGATAACATTTTATAGTCCGATTTTAAGTTAATTTTCATCCAGTTCAAGTGTTAATCCCAACTGTAATTGACCCAGATCATAAACCCTAACCCCTAATTGCCCAACACTTTGTTCACTTTATTGAATCATCAATAAACGTCATGAGAAATGAATCATCTGCAGCCCTTCCCCTCATTTCCATAAGCCAAACTATTCTATAGCAGGGCATCCGAGGGATTGGATTTTCCTGGGGCTGGATTTCCCAGGATTTTCACTGGCCCACTTTCCGCTGCGACGCTGCTGCGGCTTGCGCTTTGCTGATTTCGTTTTGATTACGGCAAATTGTTTTTAGCCCGGTCCTCGGGCTCTGCCTTCTATTTTCTACTCTGCTCTCTACTTTGTGCCATTGCGATTTGTTTCGTGGCCAAGTTTATAGTGCGGCATTTGTGTGCAGTTTGTGCCCAGTTCCGTTGATTTGCATTTATAGCGGGGCGGTAATCACAGGTCAAGTCCCAAATTACATTTGCCCACTTCTAGCTTCAGTTCCTGACCTTAACTCGGGCAAAGGTATTGACAAAGTCCCTGGCAAATGAGAATTGCGTGTTGGCGGCATTAACTATTGATAAATTCTACTATTTGTTGAGTAATTTCGCCCGACTTGTGCATTATAAATGGCTCCCTTAAAGCGCCGCTCATATTTATAAATTTATTTCGGTTAAATCGTTGGTTAAACAAAGTTATTACTTCACCAGTTACCGTTTGTGTGTAAAATAAATGTTTATTTAAGTTTTTTTCTACTCTCTTCTTGCGGGCGGCAATTAGCCAGTTTTTCGATGCACAACTTTTTAATGAAATTAACAAACCCGCGGGACCCAATCCCGTTTTGCCTTCGTGCAGCAAAAATTAAGTGCAACTTCAACTCCAGACCGCAGACGTGCCACTGAAAAGGAGCCTCTAATGAAGGCTGCTCCCCGAAGAACACAACAGGAAAAAAAGCCAGGGCTAGACTGGGGGCTAGATGGTAAGATACGTACGATATATATGCCATATAACTGATTAGTTTGTGGGCGCGACTTCAATGGCGATCCATTGCGATTACGGTAATAAGGCGTAACAGCCTTTTCCTGCACTTATGTCATATACATTTGACATATGAGTCCCTACATACGGACTCCCAGAGCCTGTGACAGTCGGAGGTTAACACGCACACATGCCACGCCCACCGGAGACCCCTGGCATATACATACATACATACTTGGAGGCGGCCGCGTTTCGATTAAACAAACCTCCTCAAATATGCAATGACATTGAGGCAAAGGCAAGGGAAAGCTTAATGGGATGGAATGGAGCAGGGCAGAGTAGCGAGTGGGTGTTCCTTGTAGTATAGTGTAAAGTGAATACTACATCGCATTCAGCGCGTGAAGCTGCCCTGCCGACAGGCGATTATCGGGGATTTTATATAAATATGCACGTACTTCCCTGACTGACTGACTGCATTCAGCCCGTAAGCTTGGAACGATTGATGGATTTTCCTTGGATTGGGCCTTGGAAGCTGACGTAATGGAAGCTAGGCAAGCTTAAGGGCACATTTACTTAACATTTGACATTTTAGTTGAAATAAAATTAAATTTATTCCTTAGGCTAAGAACGTTAAAGGTTACCGCTTCCTAATCACCTTAAATACTGTAATTCATAGAGCACTTCAATTACTTTGAAGTAAAACAGTTTTTCCCATTAATACATTAATTGAAGCATAAAAGCATTTAATCATAAGAAAGCACCTCTAAGCTCCTCAAAGAACTAGGCCATAGCTGCGATTGCATAACCTTAGCTCCAACTAATTAGGTGAAAGCAAAGAGAAAAAATACGAAGCTGAACGAAGAGTGAAAGGATTGCCAGCGATTGCATAAGCGAATATATAAAATGTTGGATGTCTGAGGGAAGGCACAGGACTTGAGCGGGGGGCAGGGAAATTGTCAACGCGACAGCGACAACGACAACGACAACGCATGCAACATGCCCGGCGCCCAACTGACGCTCAAGGATACGCAAAGCACACACACACACTCGATGCCGTTCTGTGTGTCTGTGTATCTGTGTGTTTGCAGTCGCTTGCGTAACGTAAAAATAGCCTTGAACTGCAGCCGTGCGCTTTCAATGGATTTGCATGCCACCCACTCGCTGGCACCCCCCTAGCTACCCCTAGCAGGCTCAAGGTCACGCGATGGAACAGTTGCAGGCCACAAAAGCTGACACGGTCAATATATAAACCCCATCCGGCTACCGAACTGCTAGAAATGTCGCCGAGACACCCAGCTAATTGCCTCCTCAGCCAAAGGCCACCGAAAATTGCCACAGAGCCACGCAACTGCATTATTGGCCAGCAGCAAATCGCATCGAACTTTGTCCTTTCCAAAAGCCAGAACCAGAGGGTCAATCACGGAGTTAATACCACGAAGAAAGGAATCAGGCTAATGTCATTAATTCAAATTTTTTAGGAAAATATTCGTAGGGAGCCGGCAAGAGGGAAACGCGCAAATCTGAATGGGAGCCCTAATGAATATTTATTTGTATTTGCTTGGCTTAATATGTTTTGGAGCTGCCCTCGCCGCTGCTGTCCATTTAATGCCTTTTGTCCCTTTTCTCCGTAGCTCTCTCCTTCTCGCTCGCTTCCTGGCCAACACTTTTGGCCCATTCTGGTTTATTCCCGCCATATCCTTGCCATTTGCTTATGCTGGCAGCTCTTTCATTTCGCTCCTCGCTCCCTGCTCTGCTCCAGCGCCATTTGCCATCGCCATCGCCATTGCCATCGTCGTGTGCAAGTTGGCCATAAAAATGGAGTAACATTTATGACCCACATCAGGCGAACACACACAAACACGCCAAGCACAACAGAGCAACTCACACACACACACACAGAAGGACTCTAGACGCAGGACCTGCACTGAGAAAAATCATTTCTAAAGCTGGTAACAAATTCATCAAAAAATTATCAGAGAGAAAATTTAGAAGTCTAGAAACTTAAGGGAATAATGTGGAAATACTCTCAAAGAAGGAACTTTGTATATTAATCGAATAACATTTTAAACACAACACAGCGATATTTTATAACTGTAATTCCATTTCATATGTAATATTTAAGTGGAATATAATAAGGAATAGAAAAGTTCTTTAGGAAATCCAATGAAAAATATTATTTAACTTTCTCTGTGTGAATAAAAACAAAAATGCGATTTTGCGTTGGTGTAAGATGAACATTAGGGAGTTCGAGGGGGCGGGACCGCCGAGGTGAAGCGCAACATTCACAAGGATATTTTACTTTACTGTTATTCCATTTCCCACTTCTTGTTGCTGTTGCTTCTGCTGCTGATACTGCTGTTACTCTTGCTGCTGCTGTCCTTTTGTTATTGCTCCTTTCGGCATTTCGACATTTACTTTTCGACTCGCAGCGCATATCCTTGAGCAGGTTAAGCCCCCCCAAAGCACCCCCAACCCCCTATTCCCTCTTTCCCTTATGGGTTATAGCTGTTTTCAAGGTTAACTATACGCGTGGCATATCGGAATCGAAGGATAATCGAGTGACTTGAGCAACTTACCCTGCAGCACATGCAGCATTTTGGTTAGCCGCCTTCTAGCGGAGCCTTCCACTCCTCCTCGTCCTCCTCCTTCTCCCCCTTCTGCCTCTCCTCTGTTCGCTTACTGACCCAGTTCGCTTTGTTTTGCGTGTTTATCTTGCTCAGGTTGCTTCTGCTGCTGCGTCGGTGGCGGCTGCTGTTGCCGCTTGTTTTTGTTGCATGCTTTTTACAAATTTTTGAGGCCTTGTTTTTGTTTTATTGTTTTTGTTGTTGTTGTTTAAGGTATGACCGACTTTAGCATGCACGCACACACGTGTTTAAGTAAGAAGAAGAAGAAGCAGGAGGTGTAAGCATGCAAGGTAATTCAGAATTTTAGGCTCAGCTGAAATGTATGCAATGCAAAATATATTTCATTTAATGACACTTCCTCGTCGCTTCTCTGCTTCTGCTTCTTCCACTCTTTATCCCCTGTCTTTCTCTACTTTCACTCACAATTGTGCTGCTAATTCCGTTACTTTCACTTTGTTAGGCCTGCTGTATGCGTGTGTCGGTGTATGTGCTTGTGTTTCAGTGTGATTGCGTCTTACTGTATCCATGTGTGTTTTGGCTTTTGGCGCACACGTGTGCGTTTGTGTGTATCTGTGCGTCGGTTAACGGCATTGATTTTTCCTAAATTAAAAAGAACTCCACTTGATTTTCACCCGAGTCGATTTGTTTTCATTATTCGCTTATTTTGTGCACCGTTTCACGTGGATCTTTTTTGTTAGCATTTTCCGTTTCGCCTTGCTTTAATTTCGGCGATTTGCGCGCGCGCTCGAATTTTTGCATCGGTATGCGTATACAGGTGTGCGTGTCTGACTGTGTGAGTGTTCGTGTATGTGTCCGGCCATGTGTTGGTTGGAACTTAGATGCCCGAGAGTCACAATTTCGCAGGAGCAGCAGCGCACGTCCGCTCTCCACGAAGCTTCACACACTTCTAAGGGCGCCGAGCGCCACTCTTGCGTATTTATGCAACGGCACTCTCTCTGGCATCCCTTCTCCATTTTTCTTTATTCTCAGAGACCAAAGCTCCCTCTCTCTCTCTCTCTCTCTCTCCTTCTTTCTCTTTCTATGTTTCGTACAGCAAGCGGCGCCACAATGTCTACGCATAAATAATACGCACGTTGCACAGCAGTAAGTGCTAGAGAACAAGGGGGAGCGAGAGAGAGCAAGTTCAACTCTCATCCTTGTGCAAAGTGAACTCCATTCGGACAGGTGTAAGGAGTGGGAGGGAGAGGAAGAGTATATCCACATGTATGTGTATAGGCTATAGGGACTAGAAAAGTAACTATTTATTAATAGCGTTAAGGAAATTGTATTTCCGTTTTTGCACAGCTTTTTTAAATGAGAGTAAAATGTAATAAAAAAAATACATATTTAGTTATATAGATTTATCTCCATCCGATTCATTACAAAAACCTTCTATTCGAATATGCCCTCAGCATCCCCTACAATAACAGCATACGTCATCATAGCGGTAAACAAAATTCACATGAGAGAAATTCCCTTACAGCACACAAATTCCGTTGTTGTCTTGCATTCTCTTGATCATGCGCATTATCTCTATGTCGCTTGCTCCCGCAGGAGCTCCTCTCACTGCGCAGCACCAAAAGCAACTACGCTCTGCGTCCATCTACTCTCCCGTACCCCTTTCCCATACTGACTGCTGCTATTGCATGCGAAGCACGTGAATTTTTGTGTTTACTTTTTAATTTTCTTCTAGCTCTCAGCCTCAGTACGTTCGCTTGTTTTTATTGTTACAGAGCAAGCAGCAGTAGTTGTTATAGCTGCCGCTGCCGCTGCCACCTTCTGGCTTTTGTTTTTCTTTATCGCATGTGGACTTTTGTTGTTCTTGTGGGCCTCGGTTTGTTTTGTTTTGTTTCATTCATACGGAGTTTCGTGGGGTTTTTGCTTTCCTTTCGCGTTTTGTGGAGACACTATGCAAACTGCTTGCCATTGCGATCGACAGTTGGCATGAGCGAGTGTGTGTCTGAATGTGTGTGGGCCTGGCTTTGTGTGCGAGAGATTTGTATGGAAATTGGCGCAAAATATGGCCCAAAAGCGAATTCAAGTCCCCAGTTAGTTATGTGCAGCGGTTCGCCATTTCTGCATTCACATTTTACAGCAGCCCAGAGCTTTCTGTGCATGCATATGCTTGTTAGGGCACAGGCAAGGTCCTTCCAATTTGCAGACTCTCCATTTTGTATGCGTGCACAGGGAAATTATAAAAGGGTAAAATATTTCGTCGTTGGTTCAAATCTTAAGGCACTAAAGTAATTAACTGACTAAAAATATCTATAAGATATACAGACTATTAAAATAAACCTAATGTATCGAATGGATAAGTATGTTTAAATGTAGGATACAAATATATTCTATTACTAACAAAATTTAAACAAATTTAAACAAAGTTCAAAGAACCCCCTATCGACGCATGTTATTGGCGTGCATTGCACTAGAATTCTCAACTGATTTCAGTCGCAATTCAGATAACGGCACTGGCAGTGTCAGAAATAACTATAATCCAAGGCTGCTGCTTTAATAAACTCAAGTCTTTCGTTGAAAAAACGAAAATATACACATCATCGAATTTCCACGATGGAACAGCCCCCGAAAATGTATGTTATGGCGCTCATGGTTATTTGTTTTTGGGGGCAATGTTAAATCATGCATGCTGATTGTCCTGTGGCCTCAAGGATGCCAAAGCACCGAGTCGAGGATGCATTCGCATAAAACAGCAGCATAAGCAACCGAATCGGAATCGGAGACCCAGCATCGCCATCGCAATCGCAATTCGAATCGGAAGCAGCAGTCATATTCGATTTCGTTTACATTTGCCGCTTTGTCCAGAAAAAGGGATGAGATGGGGGGGCAAAGGGCGAGGGAGATAGATGAAAATTATGTCGTTTTTCCCTCTCTCTTCCTCGGAACTCTCGCTCTCGCCCACTAGGCCCTGCTGGGAAAATCAACAGCAACAAAGCAACCGCTGCAGCAACAGGAATTTTGATTTTGAGCAAACGGAGTGCAGAATAAACAAATAAACAAATGGCTCAAAGGGGTAGGGGTCGAGGGAAGAGGGGGAAACTGTGGAGGTTGGGAAACTGAGTGGGCGTAACCCCCAGCAACGGAAACTCTAACCGTAACTCATGGCGGCCTTAGCCCCCTTCTCTCCCGAAACTATTTCCATGAGTAATTGCCGTTGTGCATGCGCCTCTGTCTGGAAAATGGACCCCCTCCGCTTTTCCACCTCCTCGCGCCATCACCATCGCCATCATCATCATCATCATCGCCGTCGCCGTCGTCGTCAGCTGTATTTGTTGTCAGTTTCGGTCTGGTTTTAAGCCATTTAGCCAGGCCAAAAGCAAAAGCACCCAGCCAGGTAAACTGTTGATTCCATGTGGCAACGCGGCTGTCGGGTATTCCCCTATAACCCACCTCGACTCCTTCCACATCCTGCTAGCTTCACGTGGGAACTCTGGCCTATTCCACCCATCTGGTATCTGTCCACGTCGGTGTATTTACGGGTATATATGTACATATTCTCGTACAGTTGAACTTCTCTAACTTAATCCACAACCTGTCACTGGGAAAATCGAGTTAAAGGGAGAGTTGTGCAGTTGTGGTCAACTTTTATTTAAGACAGTTTATACGAGGTAGGAAAAAACTTTATCTTATTTGATTTTAGCTTAAAAGTTTTATCTTTAAAGTCGGACAAAGGTAACACAAAAATCCATATGATTTGGTGACTAAAAGTATGAAATATAATTAATTTGATTATTTTTATTAAAGTAAAATAAGAATTAAGCCTTTAAAGTACACATTTAGCTTAAGTTACGCTTATATAGTCAGTCATTTTTATATATGTTTTTATCGGAAAGTTATTTAAAACTTTACAAATTGCTTGCTTTTTGTATGATGAGGAATGGACTTTAAATCACTTTAAAGTCATTGAAAAGCACATAATTGTAGACAAATTAAAAATACTTTAGGAATATTCCCCTCCCTTAGAAGGAGTCTCCACTGTACGCGCGTACGTGCGTATGTTTTGGCAGGACTTGCTTTCAGCAGCATTACATCTCTAATGGCATTTACCTTTATTAGCATAGAGCCGTGCACAAAGAGATCTTTATCCTTTCATGGCGCAAAGATAACATTCTTTTTGTGGCACATCTCCCCTCCATCTCTCCCTCTCTCTCAGGTTCCTGTGACCTTTGGCCAGTGCGAGTTTCTTTCAGTGGAGACACTGGCCATTTGCTGATTTTGTGCCAGAATGGCATTCATTTGGCGCAAACAAAACAGAATACTGGAGAATGTAGAGTGTGAGGATGGTCCTAGAGTGAAGTGTAAACCAGATCGAGTCCCCAGATGGCAATAAACTCCGTCGGAGTGCACTAAACACACATACAGACACATAGAGCCATTTTGGAATCCGGAGCTAGGCAAATATATAAAGCGATTCGCTGAAAAGTATGCTATAAGAATGAGAGGCACACGGAGAGGGAGGAGCAGGGACTGATTCCGGCCTATTTACGATTTATTTTTGTCAACAGTCGATAACTTAATGTACCTAGAACCACCCCCATAGAACCTAACCCCAAAAATAAAACCCTTGCCTAAATTTAGCCGTAAAATGCTGATAATAAAGATATGCTTTGCGTATTGAGCTTAAGGCTGTTTTGGCTAAGTTATGGTTATGTTAAACTCTGATTTTTACAAAAACAAATAGGGTATAAAAATACTAATTTAATAATCCAATATTCGTATAGCTTGGGGTTTCTTGAGAGCATTGTTGGCCAATAGTTTAATATTAAAAAAATGTCGTACATATTTCGATTCGCCGCTAAAATCTAAATTATTTAAAACAAAATTATTGAAAAAATCAGAAAAAAAAATTTCACAATTTTTTCAAAATGTTATAAGGGGTTACATCATTAAAATTTTCAAAAATTGACAAAAAATTAATTGTTCTATATTTCTTAACTCAATATGCAGAATACTTAACCAAATAAAAACTAACACAGAAAAGCTTTCCGAATTGAGATTAGGGCTGTTTTGGCTTAGTTATGGTTATTTTTAACTCTGATTTAAAAAAAAAAATTGGGTGTAAAAATACCGAAGGATACTGAAGGATCCCGAGAGCCAGCTGCTTCACGCACCATCTTCAGAATCTCGAACTAAGTGATGATTGGCAGACTCTGACTTTATTAAGACAAACCTGCTGGCTTATCAGCTCTTGCAGTATATATACGATTTGCGAGGTCAGACTTTTATTTTCGGAATTCGTGTTTATTTATTTATGCACACACATTATAAATTCCTCGTATATTGATATACGACAATATAAATATACGATTTTCGAGCTTCATTCATTTAAATAAGAGTACGGAGATTACAAGAGTAGGCAATATATATATAAAAAAAGATTGGAGCTCTTACAACGTCTTTCCTAAGCGAACGGTATTCCGGATCCAATCCAGATGAGCCATAACATTCGTAGCTACAGTGGCGTTTTCGCAGTACATTTTGCCGAAGCTGACTATTCCGAACTGGATAACTTTCTCCTGGCCCTCATATAACACCTGGGCAGCGAGGGGTCCGCCAGAATCACCAGTGCAGGTACTAGCACCGTCTCGTTCCGCACAAATATGATCACGATCGATTGGCACATTTGGAAACTGCCTGGCGCAGACGCTCCGGTCCAGATTATATAGCGTGGTCTTCAGAAGTATCTGACTTGAATTTTCATATTCCGTGGTACCCCAGCCATAGGCTCTAAATTTGACGACGTAATCTTCCAGATTTTTGATCGAGGGCCTCAGGAGCACACAAATTGGTCTGATGTAATCTGGCAAAATGGATCAATTTAAATTTTTCTCTTCCATCCATATCACTGCTTACTGAATGTACAGCACCTGTGAACCAGACCCGAGTGGCCAGTCTGAGCAGACCCAGATCATGCCGAAGTTCATCATAGCCTTGGTGCTGGAACACTGCATCCACATCGAATTCCTGGACAGGGCCTAGGCACCGCGAGTCCATGCAGTCACGCTGTGTACTTCGGTCGTACTCGCCCAGTCGCACCTTTCTGTGTCGAAGGAGAGTGTGAGTGAGGTTTACTTGTCCCTTTTTGGTGGCATCTAGTTACTCACAGATCTTCGCGGTCGAGGCAGTGGGCGGCTGACAGCACAAAACCTGTGGGTCGAAGGTGAGACAGGTAGTCCAGTCCAATTAAAAGTACTTACGGTTCGTGATCAGCGAGCCGCCGCACAGGAAACCCTCCTGGCCGATGATCATGGCCATCCAAGGAGTGGTGCTAAATGGCGCTAAGTGGGCTCCAACTATTCTTGGTCGAGACCGGGAAAGCCCACAAGAACTCACCAGAAAATCGGGTCCCGCTTTCTCTCCGTGCGATAATGAAATGCAGGCAATCACCGCCCATATTGTCTGCGCGGCGAACTTCATCTCGGCACCGCGTGGATCTACTGATTGTAGATCGGGTCTGCCACTTAGTTGGACCCTGTTCAATTCCCAAGTAAGGAGATAAGGAATATATATAATTCAAGAGAAACGAACACTGCCCAAAACGAAAGCTATAATATAATCGGTAGAAATGTGATCTAGAAGTACCTTTCTGGCTCGATTCAATTTGGTGACAACATTCTTAACTGTTGCACGCAGATCAAGTTTGTTTCTAAATTTTAAAACGTATAACAAACCTAAAGTTCAGACTTTAAAGTAAATATATATGAAATAAGTAGATCGGATTATTTATTAAACCATAAAGTTTCTGTGTATGCTAAGCATCTGCAACATCTTTTGTGCTAGTTTGTATATTTATGCTATGTGCTATATTTATATTAAATATATATATAAATATATTTTTCTGCCTTCCGCCCCTTTCTAATTTCAGTTCATAATAAATCTGAGCAAAATTAGACAAAGTGAATTAGCCATGTCCATTAATTTCACCCACAAGGCATTGGGTACCGGGTATCTCAATGTCGATCACACTCGACTGTAGCTTCTATATTTCTTAACTCAATTCGCAGAATAAATAAGCCAATAAAAACTAACACAGAAAAGCTCTCAAAATTGAGATTAGGGCTGTTTTGACTTAGTTATGGTTATTTTTTCCTCTGATTGTTCCAAAAAAATCGGCCATAAACGCTTTTATTTCATCTCACTGACCAATTTCAATTCCAAAATCTGTGGCCAGCAGTTGTGTTGTCCTGCGGTTTGATTAGTTAGTTATTTTGGCAGGAACCACACGCATTTGTAGTGAAACCTAGTCGGGGTTGAACTTTAATTGCATATAATGTCATGACAATTTAGGTCAGAAACCGCAAAACTAATGCCCTGAAACAAATCGCAATAAATGGGAAAACTTTTCCCAGAGTGGGAAAATTGGGTGCAATTTTAAAAGTTTAATTTTTGGGAGGATGAGCTCCACTCTCGCTCCGATTGTCACTTGAATATTCCGGGCGTGATCGATGCGCAGAGCTTTTCGCCAGCGAATTGAATTCAGGAAAGCCCCGCACGTAAGCAGATACTGCCTTCTCTTTTCTCCTGGCTGTTCCCGTCTCTTTCGCTTGGTGTTTTCCTTCTCTCTCGTGGGCAAAATTAATGTCAATTTTTATGCTTGATTTATGGCATCGCATTTATTCTACTGGGGCGTCTGGGGGCGGCACCCCGCCCTATTTGCAGCCCCGGCTTCATTTGAATTCAATTGCTGGCGAAGATGCCACGCCGCTGATTTTGTCGCAGAAGGCGGAGCAGGGGTAGGGAAAGCAGGGGGGGCCAGGCGGAGCACCTCGAGAGCGGCACGTGACCCGCTAACCCCGAAAGCGAATATACACAGCGTCTTCCGTAGGAGGATGTCCTCCATTTTCCTGAGTCAAACACAGCTGCCAAAGGGCAATAAAAAATTGACAACGCCAACGCCAAGTGACAACTGGAGGTGGAATACACAGTTAAAAAACCAGAGTAATACTACAAATATAATAATATAAGATAATATCCAATAAAGATTCCTCTTAGACAAAGTTATATTTTACTAATAAAGTGCTTATTTTTTGGTGTAATTTTGCTCTACTTTTTCCCTCGTGTAAAGGACTCCGGCCCGATTTAACAGCAATCATTTACCAAAGGGCATAGGGGAGGAGGGAGGAGGGAGGAGGAGTGGCCCTACCTGCATTAAGCTGTAGGCTGCCTATCAGTTGACACGGCCAAAGGATGCAGGGAGCATCCACAAAGTGCCACATGGTGCCTGGATAGCCAGGGATATTCCCATGCAGATGCAGCTGCAGCGGCAGTCGCTTTTTCCGGGATGCCAGGATGCCAGGATGCCTCGCAGCTCCCCCCATCGTCCTCCATTATTCGCCATTCCCCAGGTAAACACCTGCGGCCGGCACTTTGGCGTTATTAAAGCGCCCCCAGGAGCAGCAGGATGCGCAGGAGTGGGGGCTCGAGGTGGAATCATCAGCCATTTTTGGCTGGCAGGCCGGAAGCACTTTGCGTGCAGATTTATGGCTCCGCCCAAGGCAAATCCGTCGTGGGAAATTCATATATGGCGCTCTGTGTTTATGGCCACATATCCTTCGCGTTCATTTCTCGAATGCATTTAAATTGCATTTGCTTTGGCAGCTGATAAAACTGTCGGCACTTGACAACCTTATCGCGACGCAGTTAAAGTTGCCGGAAAAAAGAGAATATTAACAATGCAGCCATAAATTTCGGGACGTCGTCCTTTATTCGGTGCCCAACAAGTTTGTACCCCTTTTATGATTAACTTGCTGGGAGTCCCCATGACACACATATCCCCCTGGAAAAAGCCTGCCTAATTTATATTATTTTAAAAATGCCTCTGGTTATTTGTTTGTTAAACTTATTTTTTTATAGGCATTTATTAAAGCCTTTTCCATGTCTCACATTGTAATCAACATTTGCTCTGCTTATTATTATTATTATTGAACAATTTGTCCATGAAGTTAAAGTGTCATTTGGTTTATTAAGTAAGTGACTCTATAAAAGGTTTAAGCTTGAATTACTGCTTTTAATTGTTTGCTAAATATTTAGTTTACAATTTTTAAAACGCCTAACCTAGAGTAGGTTTTTATTATATTTTTACGGCAAATTTAATGATTGTATTTAACTAAAGCTTTCAAGCATATTAAATGTATGTATTCCCCTTGGGCATGTTTATATGAAATATGTACATTTATTTTCCTATTGTTTTCATCATTTATGGACTGTGAGTAATAAAATATATATACCACGAATTTAAGCTGTTTATTGTTTAAACAAAAACCTTTTCAGCCAAATTTTTCATTTTATTCTTCTTTTTTTTTGTGACTTTCTCGTTCGACTTCTATGGGCTTAGTTAGTTCTTTTTATAAATAATTTAAAGCTATACATAAAGCTTATCTTAATAATGAATAAAAATTCACAGCTTAAACTTTATACAAACCAAACAAAACACTTTTTTTTTGCCTTTAAAATAGTTATATTTTTTGTAGTTGGCTTTAAGTTATTATTTAATTGCTTACATGTCTCAGTCTTGTCTTTTAAAAGACTTAAAGTAAATCAGAGTAACCACCAATTTGAGTAAACTTTTGCTTTGTTCGTTCTGCTATTCTAAACCCAAATTCAACACAAATAAATATAATTTAAATATAATTCAAATATAATTCAAATGCAATTGAAATATCTCTATTTATTTGTTAATTAAAGTGAAATCCAATTAAATAGAAATTGGCTCGTACGCTTTTATGCACACCATTTAACGTTCACATTTTTCCAAGCTCTTTCCGCTTTTCCATTTTGTTTAATTTTTTTCATGCCCGGGCGGGTTTTAAGTGTCAGCTGAAGCTCGAAGTGAAATCAGCCAAGCCAGTTGAGTTTTCCAGAGCCCCGCACTCACCCCTTCTGGCCCGCACAACAACAACAACCGCTGGCTCTTTGACTTTGGCTTAAAGTTGTGTGTGTTATGGCGCTCCTCGACTTGTTTGCCTTTCATTTGCTGTCCACTCACGCAGCCTCACTTCAGCCGGGCGCCACTTGCCCACTTGGCCACTTGGCAGTAATCTCTGCCAGCCCGCCACTACCCATTTTTCAGGCCCCCCCCAACACCACCCTTAAGCCACGGCACCCCCTCCAATGCCGCGCACATAATCCGTTTAAAATGAGCGCCAGCGCTGTGCTCCAGTTTCCGCTGCTCCTGTCTTTCGAGTGCACTGAAATTAATTTAACGACTTGGCGCACTTCAAACTGCACAAAACACATGAGGAGCGCGGGAGTGGGTGGAACCTGCACCTGGCTCACCTGTACCCCCTGATTTTCCCCGAGACAATGGCAACTTGACCTTGACACGTTCGACGCTTTCTACTTCTCGGGCTGTTTTTTTCACGTATTTTTTGGGGGACTTTCGCCCGGCTTACGTAAATTCAATTTTCAGTTTGATGAAAGCAAAGTTCACGCTACAAGCGAGTGTGTGGGGGCTGTCCTTGTCATCCTGTGTGTTTGGATTACCTGAGTATCCTGTGCCTGCAGCTATGCAATGCCATGTGTGCACAGGGAGTAAATTTCGCATAAATTTGGTAATATTTTTATTAGGTTATTGGAAATCTTCAGAGACCTCTAAGCGATAGCTCTATAGAATAGATTCCTTAATAAAAAAGTTTCCTTAAGTCTTGGTGTCTAAAAGTAAGCCACAGAATTTCCCTGAAGTTTGAGAACCTCTTAAAATATATATCTATCTTATAATTATAAAAAGAAAGCGTTTACCAGGACTTATAAATGTATTTAAAAATAACTGAATAACTCAAACCCGATGCCCATTTTTTGCAGCATACTTTTAATATATTTCTATGACAACTATAAATTCTTAAATTATGATGCCAAAGTGTTTAAGTGATGTAAATATACACCAGAAAATTGTTAAAATAACAGCAACATTATTGTATAATTTTGTTCACTGCAAAATGTATGAGGAGGCAAAGAGAGAGAGAGCCGTATTGGGTGAGCGTGTGATTTGCACAATCTGCACACAACTTGAAATTAAATTCGGCCCGGCAACAGCTCGAACTTTTTTCTTTTTTCTCCTAAAGGTCAAAATGTTAATGTATTTGAAATGATCCGCCACAAATGGAGACAGGGTCCGAGGCAGCAGCAGCACCAGCAGCCGAAAACCCAGACTCAGATGCCAGATACGGCACAGAGGCAACTTTCGCCCCTCCGAAAGTGGCAAAAACTTGTCCATGTTCATTCAACTTGACACGGTCGCCAGCGGGCAGACAAACTCCCCCCGAAAAAAGTACATAAGAATCCTAACAAAAAATACGGCAGAATTAGGCCTACTTGGAGTGGCGACTCTGAAGTACCCTTGAATTTGGGTATTTCCTACGGAAGAGGACCTGAAAGTTGTAATAAAAATATGTATAAAATGCCAATGACTTTAAATTAAATGTTCTTGAGATGCCAAAGCGATTTCATTCTAAAACTAAGACTCTTATACATTCTCTTATTCAGTTTCTGCCTAAATAAACTATACATCTTATAAAAAATTAAAAGAAAATTAAATGTAAGCATCATTTTTTCTACAACACTTTGAAATATTTATATAAAAACAACATTATTAAAAGTATAAGTATTTTTTCCAATCAATTCTTTTTTAAATTAATTGTAGCTTCTAGTAAAAATAATAATACCCCCTTCCAGGGTATCAAATCCCCAATAAAAAGATGTCTGTAAGTGTGCGTGGGTCGCCTTGGGGGCGGGAGGCGTGGAATGTTTAATGCGATTTGCCACACGTATCCCAGACTGGGGAGACCTGCTGCTCCCGAATTACTAAGAGTACAGAAGCCCACATCGTGCTCCACTTTCGTAGTATCGTAATTTATTGGCGCAGAGGAATATAAACACTATTTGCCCTGATTTGGGTCCAGAATGCAGAGCATTGTCACGGGATCTGTCAGGCAATCTGCAAAATGATTAACTAATTAATTAATACTTACTTCTTAAGTAGAAGTGTGTAGGATACCCACCACCTGTCACAAATCCGTTCCAGAGTGTTAGGATTAGCACTAAGAGCAGGAAAAAGATCTTCATGATGATGTGAACGCTTCCAGAAACCCGTTGGAAATGATTATACGGAATTCTGGGGAAATTGAACAACAACTGAACTTTTCTTATCAGTGTTTCTACTTAGATCTTCCAGTGGGATCTTCCTATAAGCAAAGCTTTGTTTAGAAGAGAGCTTACGTATAAGCTATTGGAAGGGCAGGAGATAAGAAAGTCAAACTAAAAAAAAAAAAAGAATAATAAGTAAATTATGAACAAAGCCAAACAAAAATAAACATATATAAATAATAATTCAAAATATATATAATAATAAAATAAAAATTCCAAAAAAAGCGCCAAAAAATAAACAATATATATGGCATTTGGCTATAATATGATTTTTGGTCAAACTATGCTGTTCAGAAGACCTCAGGTATACGCATTTTTGGGTCTTTAAATCGTATATTTAAATCAAAATTTTTGAAAAAAAAACGCAGGGATAAAAATATTCATAACTAAGCCAAAACAGCCTTAATTTCAAATCGGAAAGCGGTTCTGTGTTAGTTTTTATTAGGGTGATTAATCTGCATATCGAGTTTAGAAATTTAAAAAAATAAAATTTTTGCCAATTTTTGACAATTTTAATGATGTAACCCCTTATCATTTTTTCAAAAATTGGCAAAAAAAATTTTATTCTCTTTTTTTAATATTTAATTGTTAGTTAATTAAGATTTTAACGGCGATTCAGGAAATATATGGCATTTGCCTATCATTTCATTTTTGGCCATAATATACTCTCAAGAAGACCTCAGATATACGCATTTTTAGTCTTTATTTTTATACCTTAATTTTTTAAACAAATCAAAATAAAAAATATTCATAACTAAGCCAAAACAGCCTTAATTTCAAATCGGAAAGCGGTTCTGTGTTAGTTTTTATTAGGGTGATTAATCTGCATATCGAGTTTAGAAATTTAAAAAAATAAAATTTTTGCCAATTTTTGA
>VNKC01005226.1:0-21462 GCA_008042775.1 Drosophila pectinifera
ATGACTTTTCGACCAAGTCCTGAGTCTTTTTGGAAGAGAAATGACCTTGCTTATGAGCATTACGGATGATGTCATCTTCCATAAGTGATGGAACAACTAAGTACTCCCTTTTTGGATCCTTAAGCAAGATTCCATTCGATATGTAGAAATCCTCATACCCTTTTATCTCAACCACGCTTTTTAATACTTTTGTCCAGTCATCTGTTTGCTGCGCCTCTCTTAAGCGAATCAGACTATCTGTTACAACTAAACAGATGCGAAGATGTTCCATGCATCTACATGTCTCATCTTGGCACCTGATCTATGTTCGATTTCGTAGTTGAAATCTTGCAGATACCTAGTCCAACGCGACACTCTAAGTGGTTCCTTCATTTTTTTCATAGTCATTGCATTACAGTCTGTGACTATTTTGAACTTCTTCCCTAGAATATAAATGCGCCACTTTACCAAAGCTCCGATAACCGCCAACCCTTCGAGTTCATAGGAGTGATATTTTTCCTCGCATGGCTTGGTTTTCCGACTCATATAGAAAATTGGATGCCACAAATTATCTTCCTTATCTCGTTGAAGCAACACAGCTCCAAACCCAAATTTGGATGCAACGGTATAAATCTCTGTTTCGAGTGAGGGGTCATACAGTTTCAGAACAGGTCCACTGATTAAAGCTGCTTTCAGTTTTCCGAACGCTTCTATAAGCTTTTCTTTAAACTCGAACTTTGCTTCTTTGCGTAATAAATCGGACAACGGCTTTGCAATTACCGCATAGTTATCCACAAACCTCCTGAAGTACGACGTCAGTCCTAAGAATCGTTGGACTCATTTCTTATCTCGAGGAATCGGAAAATCAGCAACTGCTCTAGTTTTCTCATATCCTGGCTTGATAGTTCCCTTTTCCACTACATATCCTAGGAAATTCACTTTCTTCTTTAAAATCTGACACTTGCTCCAATTAATGCGCAAACCATTCTCTTCTGTCACCTTCAGAACACGTTTTAACTACAGCACACCTTCTTCCATACCCTTGCTAGCAATGATGACATCATCCATGTATACTACTGCATCCTCATTGTTTATTAAATCGCGCAATACTCAAGATATATCTGGTAAACACTGCTGGAGAATTCGTGATGCCAAAGGGTACAAACTTGAACTCGTGCTGACCGCTCATTATTACAAACACAGGACACAGGTGACACAGGAACATGAAAGAATCCATTTGTCAAATCCAGTGTGGTGATAGTCATAGCATAGACTTTATTTTCCGTTCTTTTTATCCACTAATACGATTGGCGAAGCAAACTCTGACGTACTAGGTTTGATTATTCCTTCTGCTATTTTTTGATCGCAATAAGCTAAACCTCCTGGATGTTGATATACGGGCAACTCATCTGTCAATAGAATGTTCTTCTCCACTGGCGAACTAAGGTTTATTTTCTGTTTATAATTCTCAACCATAAACTTCCCTTGTGTACCAAAACCCCCACTTAAATGATCCAATTCCATTCGTTTTCAACACTCTTTGCCGTCCCATTAGACTTTCAACGCCTACGCATCAAGCAAAGCTCTGCTCCTGTATAAATCAGTCCTTTAAATTCGACGCTCGCGCAAAATGATTTCAGCTCAAGACCACAAGTAGATGGTACACAAGTTTGCTTTTTAATGACTTTCTCACCTTGAACCACATTTGTTGCTCCTCCGCTTTTACTTGAGCCCCCGCCCTACATCACCCTTCTGTTGATGACGCTTGCCTAGTCTGCGATGTATCTCTGCTGTAGATACCTGAACCTTTGTGAGCAACAACAACCTTTGTCTTTTTAAAAACTCGTCACCAGCCTTTAATTCGCGAATGTTCTTATTTCACCTGAACTTTACATCCACCGCACTGCCCTAGATAATTGTTAATCAAATTTCGCTTGTGTGAAATATGTGTTTTAAATTCAACATTGTCAAATGGTAGGCAATCTCTCGGTAGAGCCCCCAAAAATGCAGTGTCCTCTTTTCATTAAAAGTTGTAACACCGGCTTTTATTATATTTGGATATTGTTTATTCACATTCGACGGTAGTTGCTTAAAATTAACCAAATTAAGTTAGTGTGGTGTGCTATCCCCGGGATTCCGGCAGCGACTTCTGGCGAGGGAGTGACCGCCTTGTTGTTCTCACGCTGCAATCGAATACCCCGTTCAGTATATTTTAAGAGGGAAAGACAGATACTAGTATTTGAGACCACTTCTGGTAGCTCTGGCCACTCTACTGCCACTTCCAGATCCCACATGTATTTCGGTTTATTGTGTTTTGATGTCTACAATTGTATTCTTGACCGTCTGCTGCGACGCCGCTCGTACTGGTCTTCTACTTCTCGACGGCCTATCACCACAGCCGCCCTATCGCCTGCGCGGCTACCACACTGACAGAACTAGCGGGGTTTTGCGCCCGGCTGGTCGAACTCTCTTCCTTATCGCCGCTGCCACCCCTTGATCCTTGATCCGTTATCTTTGACTTTGGATCATTGACCCTTGATCTCTGATCCTCGATCCTTGACCTTTGATCCTTGATCCTTGATCCTTGAGTCGCAAGTCCTTGTACCACACTTTGACTCCTCGATGATCGACTTCGCGGACGCATTCACTTTGACTCCTGCACACGTAATAATGATTCTGCTTTCCTTGCCGCCTCCCTATTTATAGGCAGATACTGTCCCGTTATCCTTGGCGCCTGCGATCATGTCATCAGATCCATGGTCAATCGGAGCCCCGTTGTATTCATGGTGTCTCTCCTTCCTCGTCCTAAGTCCACCGCCGGCGATAACGCCACCGGGTCCGAAGTCCATCGAGGTCCAGGCGTTTCCTCTTTGGAGTCCAAAGTCCTCCAATTACCTTTACCGGAGTTAATTTATCTACTCACATTTCCGTTCTTCGGGGAAAATACAAGTTTTTCCTGCGTACCACCCCTGGATCTGCTATTTTTCCTGCCCCGCCACTTGAAGTATATTTTCCCCATCTAGTCACTCTCATGCCGATCGCTGTATGCGATAGTGGTGCTGCCATATATGCAAGGGACCCAAGGTTCCTTCTTTGGGTTCTCGGCCGGGATATCGACCGGTGGCACCCCTAGCTGGGCAGGGATCTCCACCCATCCGCCAGACGGGGCCATTTCGATCGGATCCTTCACCGCCGACCATACCCACATCACGGTCTGCTGATGGTATCTCCGACCATCTTTGTCACCACCGTGCGCCGTGAGTGCGCTTCCCGGCGCTGCCCCTCCGGCTCCAGGCATTGCGAGGGTGTCTGCGGCGGCGGTTCTGACGGCGGTGGCAGCGGCCCTTGCCACGGTTGTGGCGACGGCAGTGATGAAGGCCGTGCCGGTGTCCGCCGGGAAATCGCTGTCGGCGGCGGCGATGGTAATGGTGGTGGCGATGTAAGCTCTGATGGCAGTGGCGGCCGCGATGGCAATGGTGGGGGTGGGGTTTGTAACGGAGGTGTGGCCGGCTGCTGCCCTTGTGGCGCCCATAGCTGCACTTCCACCATCTCGCCGAACTTCAACCTCCTCTCCCATTCTTCCCACGCGGGCAACTGGATCACGTATGTCCTGGCGCAGTGCCACCTCTCCGCCAACCAGTCTTCGTCCTCCTTGCTGGATACCTCCAGCGTGTCGTCCACCACCGCCATCTCCCTCTGGGACTGCGATAGGGTCGGTGCAGCCGACTTCTCAGCCATCGGCTCGTCCTCGAAGGTGGACTCCCACGAGACCACCTCGCCCTCGTCGTCCTCCTCGACCCACTCCTCCTGGGACAACTCCACGTCCATTATTTCACAGCAACTGGTCACGGGTGAAGGGGATGGCGATACTAGCGGGGACGCCCGTAGCGAGAGGGCTGGCTGGATGTTGCTGCCGCCTCTTCTGTTGTTGCTGTGGTGGCGTCCATCTCGATTTTTCAAAAGACTGCTTCTCTCGCTGATTGCTTCGACGATGCCTCGGTTTGCCATGATTTCCGCAATTTCTTATTTTTATGCCTCAATTTTCAGCGGTATCAACTCGCTTATGTGTGCCGTTTTCTTCTTGTGTGTGACGCAGCCTGCATATAATCGGCAATGTGAACGTTATTATTTTGAACGGCCCATCATATCTTGGAGCCAGTTTTGCCGTGAATCCGTCTACCGCCTTGGACAAATGGTGTTCTTTCGCTCAAACTGAATCTCCAACTCGTGGCTTCCATAGCCTTCTGCGCAGATTATAGTACGTAGCTTGGTTCTGTTCATCTTTTTCCATGTTCCTTCTGACCAGTTCAAAAATTTCTACGAGTTTCTTCACGATCTCTGACGGTGATTGTGTCTCTCTCCCGGCTCCGAAAGTCTGTTCGCCGTATAGTGCGCTTGGCTGTCGTGCAATGCTGGTGAATATCCTGTGGATTCCGTCACACTGGTGTTTGTTGCCAGCTGTATTTCTGGCCATTTCTCGTCCCATGTTCTCTGGTCCGCACCTACGAACTAGGCGATTATAGTTTTCACCGTTCGATTCACCCCATCCATTGGATTTTNTCCATTGGATTTTCTTGTGGCGCGTACGGCCCTTAAATTGGTGCTTCACTCCTAGCTAGAATTTCTTGAATGCCCTGCTCGTGAACTGCACTCCGTTGTCGGTGATCATGACCTTAGGGACGCCGTACCTCGACACGATTCTCTCGCGAATGACCTTTTATAATGTATCTGTTGTCGCGCTTCGCATGGGCACTGAGTCCATTTTGAGAATCGGTCTATCAGCACTAGCATGTGGACCCACAAAGTCTGCGCAAACAGTGGCTCAGGGTTTCTCTGCAAACTGCGTCAGCATCTTCCCTGCTGCTTGAAGCTGGCATGGCTTAAATTTCAAGCAACTCTTGCTGCACGTACCTTCGTACGTCACTGTGCATTCCTGACCAATGAAACCTTGCCGTTGCCGCGACGTTGTTCGCCGCCATAAGCCTTCTTCTCAGGCCGGCTGGCACACATAGCTTCCATGCCACTACGTCTTCGCTGCCTGTTCGATGCGGAATGTTCTGGTACAACTTGTCTTCCTCCACGAGGTAGTTCGGGAACTTTTGTAGGTTTTAGACCACCTTCTATCGCATTTCTCGCTCACCTGCATTCAGTATCTTTGGGCTCTCGCGAGTCGACCTTTCCTTCACTCTCCGGCATGTTTCTGGCAAGGGTTGCCTAGAGAGAGCATCTGCCACACATTCCGGTTCTTTCCTGTACGCGACTTCGAATTCGTATTGTTGTAGCTCTAGCGCCCGTGTTATCCTTCCGGACGGGCTTTCGACGCTGTTTAGCCACTTCAGCACCATGTGATCGTGTACCACTTTGAAGTGATAGTCCTCCAGATTAGGTCTTATTTTGCGAATGGCCCATACGATAGCTTAACATTCTTTTACTGTTGCATTCGTCTCGGCTCTTCTCTGAGTGCTGGGGGAGAAACGCTCAGAGTCCGTGGTCGCTGGCGTCAGTTTGTAGCACAAACGTTTTTCCGAAGTCTGGACACGCGTGGATTCTGGGTGCTACCAAACTTGATTATACTGATTCGAATGCTCGCTGGTGATCCACTGTCCACTCCCATTAGGTATTTTTCCTCAGAACGGGCCTTAACGGCTGCACCAGCGTTGTGCTATCTGACACGAACCGCCTGTACCTTTACATTTGCTGAAGGTTTTAGCTCGGCTATTGTCTTCACCTTTTTTGAATCCGTTCCGATGCCCTTGTGTATGATGCAATGACCTAAACTGACACTTACCTGCATTTAATTTCAGACTGGCTTTTCTCAGTCTTCGGAACTGCTCCATTAAGGCATCATACGGAAACGCCGTATATTGTAGCCCCTTTGTTTCCAACGGTATCTGCCATTACCCATCATTTAGGTACAGGCTACTTACGTATTTCGCCTCCCTCAGTATCTTTGTTGAACTGGCTACATCCGTCGTCCCTTGGATTTTATCCATTTTCTTCAGCTTTTTGTTTAGAAATACCTCGACGTCCTCCTCGTCAAATGGATCCGACATCATCATCACTACGGCTACGGACAACCCTTCCTCTAGCCTTTCTTGATTTCGTCTTCGTATGGGTATCGACACCCGGAGGGCTGCGAAGTTCACCTCCGTACCTATGTTGGTGAGAAAATTCTATCCTAACACCATTCGTCCGTCTGCCATTCATACCTGCCGTTTAATGGGTTCCCTTGTGCAGGCACCTTGTAGTGTGACCGCCAGCTTATCACTTATAAAGCTGGTTGTTGCTCCAGAGTCGCCTTAACCTGGACTCCTCCTATTTTTACTGTTGCTGTCAGCTGTGCCTCCTCGACTTCTACGTTTCCCATTAGATTTGTGGGACGACCCCCGCTTGCCTTCAAAGGCTGAGATCAAAAAATTTGTACCGCTACCCATAGTTCAATGCAGAAGTCTGGGGTCGTCCGTATTCTGCTTCAGTCTGTATATTAACCGAAGTCTTGCACAAACTCGAGGCTCAATGGAGTTTGACTATAGTTATAAAACTTGGGATACGCCCAAGCTTTAATGTAGTTGCCATTCCAATCCTTAGTTTCAACCGGGTTTGAACGTAGATTAGTAGAAGCTTCTGAGTCCGCCCATATATTTTCATAGTTCTCAGTATCATGCCGATACCATAAGTTGCACAGTAATTGTGAAATTTATTGTTAAAAGTTCAAATTCTCAGTTAGATGCTGTGATAGAAAAACTAAAAATAAAAGATATATAGGCGGGCTCCTGTTAACACTTTCCCAAATTTCTTGCGAAATATTTCTTCCGAAATCGGAAGTGCTCCGGTTCCCGCAAAACGCAAATTTCTTGCGAATTGAAAAACGGATACGATTTTCTTTACGAAAATAAAGGTAAACGCTTTGCAAATGGACCAATGAGTCCACTACTTTTTTACGTTTGCAAATAAGATCCGATTTGATGTAGAAAAAAGCATTTACTTTTTGTTTCGGGAAGTGAGCAATAATATTTTGGGCAAGAATTGTTGTTGTTTTTATTTTGTTTTTATGATTTAAATTTTTAGGGTATTATCTCTTTCGCTCTAAATTGTTGCTAGTCTTGGAGCAACTGCCAAATTTTAGAATAATTTAATATTATTGAATTTCGATGGTAGGTTCAATTGGCTCGAGTTCATTTCGGGCTTTATAGGTTCATCATAGGTTGCCTTTGGAATGTTAGAGTTCATTTGTATAATAATTATTATTTTTTTTTTTTTTTCTTGCATTGAATAATATATGATAACAATTATGAGGAGAAATAATGTGATGAACAATACTCGATTCCAAATAGAGTGCATTTCGATCTTTATAATGTGATTATCTCCATATTGCTGAATTCTGTATTATTTATTATTATAGAATCGTTGAAGAAATTTATTATAAAGGTTCCATCTAGGTGACTTTTAGTGTTATTCCACTCCACTGTTCCATTGGAGTCGTTGAGTAAGATTATGCCATCGCCAACGCTTAAAATTTTTCGTAAATGTTGTGAGTTACTGTAAATTCAGTTGCTGCGATTTTATCTTTGATCGAATTTGAATTTAAATCGAAAATTTGTACGTGGATACATGTTTTTATATTTAACAATGTTTTGCATTTTTCCTTTGTACCATAAATTATCTCTTTAAGGATATTTAGTTCGTTATTATCTAAATGAATGATTGAATGGTTTCTTATAACTGGTTATTAAAAAATTCCAGATATTAGAATTTATGGCCAAGTTTATAAGTATTAATCTGGAATAAATTAATTTAACGTTTTACAAAGCTTTGTTTTCCGATATGGTCCGATTCGTGGTGCTATCGGATACCATAATCTTGGATTTATTGAGATATTGTTAATAATACGGATCTAGGAATTTTGGAAACCTAACAATTTTTAATATAGCTTTTGTGAAGACATTGTTGAATGGAAATATTGTATTCAAACGTGTATTGAAACGCATCGCATGCTCTCTGAAAGTGTGGAATGGAATCGTTCTATTTGTCCATTTACTGAGCTTTGTATGGAGGAGCAGTGTAGACTTGAATTCCTAATTAGTCTTTCATCATAAAAGTATGGAGGCGGAATTCAAAGATTTTTCATTGTCAATGACTACAAATTTCGGTGCATCGAAATAAAATAAAAGATCGTGTACAGCGAGTTTCACATGTTCTATTGATTTGGATTTTATAATTCTTCCTTGCGCCAATTTAGAAAATTTATCTAATGCTCTCAAAACTAAATTTTTTTCTGTTGAATAGATATGTGTTATATAGATATATGAAGGGTATGTCCAAGGTATTCGGAAATTTGCGTTAATTGGAGATCTGGATTTGGGGGATGTCTGTCATATTTGACTGTTTGGATTCCATTTATGAGTAATGGGTTAAGATATTTATTTAATATTTTTATGAGATCACTATCAGTGAAACCATTTTGACATATTTCGTGACGGAAATGGGATACTGAATTAATAATTGTCATATCCAGAATTTAAAAATATTTTATTCCTAAAGACGTTAAATGGAGCTTCAATACTAGGTACTATATTTTTTTACGGAACTGTCACTACTATTCTGGGTTGTTGCTCAGTTTATTTGTGGAATCTTCGGTAATGAATCAGCTACCACTACTAGCTTTCTCTGGTTGGTAAGTCAATATACAATTGTATTCATCTAGAAATGATTTCGAGCGTTTCCGTTCCAATCATTTATAGAAGGCGATCCACCATACAAATAATTTCGTAAAGATTTTAATGCGCAACAACAAATAACCAATTTCACCGATATGGGGGCGTAAAATATCATCAAGTGCTCTTTAAAAAATTTTCGAAGCATTTTAAAAACCAAACGTGAGGTGACTGAATTCGGACTTTCCAGTGTTAATGGAAACGCGGTTTTTCTATATCGCTTTCTTTTAAGAGGATTTGATTAAAAATAATTTTTTAAATTAAGAACTAAGAATATGTTATTGTTACCTAAATGGAGATCGGAATGGTATAATTATTCCGTCTTCCAATAGTTCTATGCCATGTGTCTCTACTTCAGCTTTTGCTCCTACTGGTAAGGGATAATATCGATAGTAAACCGGGCTATCTGATTTAGTGCGTATTTCTGCTTTAACGTTAGTTGTATAATTTAATTTTTTGTCTGGGTCTACAAAAAGGTTAGGATATTTTTTAAAAAGCGTTTAAGACACAATTTTTTGTTTTTTGTTTTGTACTCAATTCTTTTAAATATTGTATTTAATGAGTCAACGATTTTTTCTTTCATGGGAATAACTGTATCGTTTTTAATAACGATTTTTCGTTCGTGTTAATTACTGCACCTATTCATTTAAGGTAGACGTTCCCTAAAATGGCATCAAATGATTTCAAAGTTGGTTGCTTCCTCCAATGGTAACAGCTTTAAAAGACTTTTCATTTAAAAAAGGATTACAAATATGTTGGAGTTGAATATATCTTTTATTAGACCCTGTGTCTATTTTTAAAATACGTCCAATCCTCAATTTACACTCAATATAAGGTAATGAGTAGTTATTTATTCCAAAAAGTATAAATCGCTGTAATCTTCCGGATTATTGTCGGGGTCAGTATCTCTTGTGTAATCTTTAAGGATTTTCAAGGTTCAGACCTTATTTAATAGTGTTCATCTGTGTTTTTACACAGATTGGTGAAATTCTTCTACTGATTGAAAGACTATTTTGACTATTCCAATTGAGTGAAATGTTATATGTTTCTAAAGCAGAATCGGCATATTCTATTACTTTGTTGGGAATAGAATATAAAATTCCAAGGTATTTTGGGGTTCCTTCTTAATCTGAGTAAGTTCTAAGGTTCGGTCTACGCCCTTTTCCAGGAGCTAAATTCCGATGGGCTCCAGAGATCTCTCCAAATACATTTCACAATGTCTGGGATTTTATATAGTTAATTTATGTTTCTGCGATGTTATGGGGGAATTGATGGATCGGACAAAAATCAAATGGGGTTATTTTCATGGACTGGGTTATTATTCGGCGTACAAGATTAGGTAAATTTCTTGTAAGTATTTGATTTACAACTGTGTTCACTAGAGCTGTCAGTTCTGGAAGGCCGCTGGAGGAGGGGGTAATTAATGGTCTGATAAGACGTTGGTTTTGTTGATTCATAGTTGATATGTATGAAAATTATTAAAAGTTCTAAATAATTAAGTAAAATAGTTATTTGAAGTTGCAATTACTAGTTACTATTAATTAGTTGGTTAGTAATGAAACTGATAATAATTATTCGAAAAAAAAATATTTTAAAGATTGATGAGAGAAATATTATTTTAATTGTTAATTAAATTAATATATTCGTATATGTTATTTATTTATATTTTGTTAAGTGCAGTGGTTGCATTTTTCCTTTTATTCTTGAGAGTCGTGGAATTGAAATATTTTATACACACAGTGAATTATTTTCGTTTGATCCTTTTACTTTTGGTTGAATACATTATTGGTATTCATTCCTTGTGCGAAGGATTTTAAGGTTAATGTTTCCTTTCCTTGTTTAGGATAAATATTTAAAGGATATTTTTAATTTGTAAAGCACCGTTTTTTTAAGCTAGAAATTTCGACTAATTGTTATAAGAAACTTTACAAAGAATGAAAACTATTGGAGCATTAGTGATCGTGGCAGCGGAGGCGGCAGCGTAGTCAGCAATGAGATGTTGAAAGATAGGAAGAAGTGAAGTCAGCACCGAATATTGGTAATGGGGTTGTGACCATAGTTCAGCGCTCGCACTTGTGTGGTATTTGGAACTGCAGATCCATTACTGGATGACTGGTACTTCAGCAACTTAAACGGCATGGAAGGTCCACATGAATCTTACGAAATATATTGGCGTGGGAGGTTCACGAAATTTAGGAGCACTTGCTCCGGAGCGCGTAAAAGTCGCAGTGGAGGCTAGCAATCCTAAGAATCGATATCGACGTGGGAAATTTACTGAAACGGCAAGGATTAAGCCACAGACCACAGGTTCTAAAATAGCGTCAGTAGAGGGTTTAAACTGCAGCTAAATAACATACATCGGCATGGAAGGTCCACGAAGGCGGTGTATGAAGAGCGATCTACGGCAGGGTCACCAACAACAACATATGGAAAAATTAAATAAAAAGCAACACACATAAAAGCTTTAATACTGATCAATAAAGGAAAACGTTTATTAAGGAATGTTTTTTTAGACAGAAAATGTTAAAATAAGCTTAAAGGTAAAAATAAAACATTAATAAAAAGAATAGTAACAGTAGAATATTTTGAAGTCATTAATTATTAATAAAATTAAAACATATATGGTATCTGAAAAAGAAACCCAGGCGGCGGAGAAACGGGAAATGCGATTCGCGAGTACCACCAAGCAAGACAATTGTTTCAAGGATCGTTGACAAGTTCGGGGCAACGAGTTACAGAGAGTTTAAGAAAATAGCAATGGAAAAAAAGATTAAAAAAATGTGCATACAAGTAAACAAATTCAAAGAACGTCGAATATCGGTAAAGGAGGTGGATATACCCCAATTGTAGCGCTTTATTCTCGGAATCCTCCTCCTTGCGTCAAGAGCGCTTAACTATTTTCAGTAGAATCTGATAGACTATAATTAATAGGGAGCGTTATCTACAGCGTCAATTGATTTCGCGATCTTTCTTCCGAAAGTTGAGCCTTCATCATTTCCATGGTCCGGTTTGTTCTCTCAGTAGGAATTTCTTGCGGACAATATGCAATCCGTAGAGGCGGGCGTATGCGATTACTTCTTCTGACCTTAGATGTCTTGTGAAAGGACCATTTCCAATATCTACGTCACTAGCGACAGTTTCGATCACGAATTTCATGTCAAAATCAGGACACTCCAACACTGTGGCAGTGATGAGATCTCTTCTTATATCCTCCAGTGCGACCTGTTTCGAAACCCCAATTCCACTTTCTACCCTTTCTTAAAAGAGTGCTCTTTGGATGTACCGTTGCGATATACGCCACGAAACGTCGGTACCACGACGCCATGCCTGGCCATTGTCGGAGTTCGATTATGCGACAATTAGACAAGCTCTCGCTTGCAAAACGCACATTTTTTGAGGATCACTTACAAATTCGCCATCTCCGAGGGAACAGAAAGCTGTCATCGTAGTATGAGATTAAATCGTCAACGTCTCAGACACATATTAATCAGATCAATAACAATAGTCTATAAAGATAGAGGCAATGTCAAGACAAACAGTTATAACAACGGGGGTAGAAACAATATCTATAAAAAAATAAAAGTGTACAGTTGTGTCCCCCTGTATTAGACTAATAAGAGGTCATTGTAGGTTCCCAGGCTAAGGCAAACATAATCAAAATATGTTGAATTGTATATAAACATACATATACATAGACGTTAGACTGGCGGCGTGTTTAAGCAAAAAACTTGGCTGTAAGAACTTTCTCGAGAATAAAATCGCATAAATATATCGCGAAATATTCAACAGCCCCAATTATAACAGTTGGAAAAAATAAAAAATTAGCCCAAGAGAAAGCGCTGATTTATGAAAAACGAATAAACAGAAAGCTGGGAATAACATTGGAAGTAAAAATAAAACCTCAATTCTTAACGGAATGTAAAAGGCCATTGTATTAGATCAATTGGGAATACACATGCAATCACATTAAATTATCTAAATTGATATAGGAAAAGTTTTTTTTTGTTACTATTACGATGAATTCAAACGATTGCATAGAACAAACTTAGAAAAAATTACCCTACTTTCCAATGTAGAGTAAGATCTATTCTCGAATCACGTAGAGAACCAATTTTAATAAATCAATTTGCATATGAATATATTTGCAAAATATAATCGGAAATATTGCCCTTTAAACTGCAATCAAATCGCAGAAGGGTATAGTTCTTTCCAATGTAGAAAACTGTAAAGTATATTCAGAAAAAGATAAAAATTCAGTGTTATGCAATGTGATCAATTTTAAAGTAGTTGCAACGAAGACCTAATGGATTGAGAAACAATCTCTGGTATATAAAAAAATAAGAAATATTTTCGACAAATCCTACAAAGTTTGTCCTAAAAATAAAATGTGAAAGTTTTTTTTTATCGAGAAAATACAAGACCTGACAATTTCAACGACTCTAGAATCAAGAATATTCTGATCCTGAAGAACATTTTTTAGTATCCATTCAAAACAAAACACTATGAATGAATTGCAATGAATTGCAATAGCGCAGACATAAAAGAAGTCACCTCGGACATCTCAGCGCACGACGGTAAAGAAACCCACATAAAAAGAATTTTGATGGCACTAAAATTGGTTGTCCTAATAAACGAACCATTAGAAACCATAACCGTAGAAGTAATAACATCTATAAATAAATTGTACAAAGTACAAAACGATTAAACTATTACAAATATTGTTGCAAGCATCTTATATTAGTAAAGGGATAATCCAGAACTAGTTGATATGTTCAGAACCAATAAAGCTATAACGACAATGATCGGAAACTGTGAACATGGAAATCTAAACAATGACTGGAGCTGCAACAAAATACATACATAGAAACTGAGGCAACTACTAATTTTAATTGCACTATAATTGTACAATACACATAAATGTAATTTTGTAAAGTAATTTAATTGTCTATTGGATTTATAAGAAAATTGTATTTTTCATTCTATGACGTGAAATAGGTTATTATAATTATTAAATAAAAATTTCAATTCATAATAACATATATAGTAAAGAAATAATTATTCTAGCATGCTTAGAATCAGAAATATTAATTGTAACGAAAACAAAAACACGGTTCTAATACCAAATCAATTGAGTAAAGAAGGCATTTTTTGACCACACTAATCAAAAATTTTCCAAACTAAATTGATATTAACAAATAATTTATATAAACAAAAGTTAAGAGTTAAAGATTATGGATCGCTATACATTAAAATTTTTAGAAGCACACTTAGTCATAAAGAAGACAGCCAAGCAAATTGCCAAAGCCTCCTATTATCTGTTCTGAGAAAAGAAAAGATGGCGTTTAGTAATTGGCTAATGAAAAATTAACATAAAACTTCATACAGATAAATTTCCTTTACCGTGTTTAGATCTAATGCCTGGATTCACCAAATTGAATTAGAAGAATTTCCAATTCTTACATTACTTAATTTTGTACAAGCAATATCTCTTATCGGTTCACGTTTGGTTTTATTGGATTATAACCAGCAAATGATCGTTGTCGGAAAAATAATCTTAATTACACGTACAGAAATTGTAAATTTTCATTCATGAAGTGGCCTTCTTAAGCCATACTGATCAAGGTAGTCATTGAAAAATACTCAGTTGTGCGGACTCAGCTATTCATTGGGTTTTGCAATTATTATCGAGGATTCATCAAAAGCCGCGGATTACTCCCGGTAAAATTCGAATAAGCATGGGCCAAAATGCCTGAAATTACTTTAAAAAAATTAGTGAGGCCTACCTTACTTCAATATCCAAATTTGTCTAAATAGTTTTATATAACCACAGATGCAAGTAAAAAAACTTGCTGTGCCGTCCTATCTCAAACTGACAATGGCATCCACCTCCCCGTAGCTTATGCATCCAGATAATTTACCAAAGGAGAATCTTACATTTATAGGCGACATTTATTAATAAAACAGATCGGGATATTATTCCTATTCCTATTATTCCTATGAATTTACTGTCGAGTAATTTTATTGTTGATGCGTTATATAGAACAACCATCGTAAAATAAAAAAATATGTCATAACAGATATATTTCCAAAATTGAATTGGCATATCTGAGAAAAAAAACATCAAAATCCGACTTTATATTTATTCATATGTCATAAATAAAGACGAAATACGTAAATTAGTGTCTCGCAATGTAAAAACTGGTAGAAAAGCTACAGTCAAGTGTGACCGATTGTGGTATACCCGGCTCCCAAAGCCGGGTGTAAAAATACACATGAACATAGCTCTTTAATTTTGCCTCAATAAGCTCAAGTTTATGAAAATCTTAAATTAAACAGTACGAAGGACTGAAGGAAATTATGTTGTCAAATGAAAAATTTTTTTAAACGGAATGTCCGCAAACATTAAAGAATGTACGAAAATATACAAAATACTAAAAATCGAAAATAACCACTCGTACGCTCATATCGTTGGATAAAAATGATGGGGACATATATTCGATACTTATGTCCATATGAATAAGAATTTAGTAAAATTTAGACATTCGTTTTCCAGTATGGCCATACCAAAAGATTAAATTAAAAAAAAAAAAAAAAAATATATTATNAAAAAAAAAAAAAAAATATATTATCTTAACATTCAACATATATATATGTTTGTCAATTTTTTTGTATAAATTTCTTGAACCAAACATTTTCAATTTCAAAACAATCAAATATATATATTTTTTGTAAACTTTTTCTCATATTTTACCAATTTATGTCATTATACAACTTTCTCAAAATTATTGCAAAACAATAAAAAGTAAATAATATTACAAACCTTATAATTTCCAATAAAATCCAAAATTCTTAAAAATAAATTCATTATATTACGTATGGAATGTATTTTATTTTAATTTTGGACCAAAATATAATAGATTCTTATATATTTTTTTTGTACCTATTAAACTTAAGTCTTGTGATTTCTGTGACTTCTACCTCATTTATATCGCTAGAAGTGAAGTCTACTTTATCTATTAAAGCTTTTGGACCGAAAGGCTAATCGAACAGAAATGGGTCTGCGCAATTTTACAAAAATGTATTAGACTTAAAGTTTATTAATTTTTCAATTATATATAATGATGTTGTTGAACATCTTCACTGTAGATGATTAGGCGTGGCCGGTGCTGGTCATCGCACAGATCAGATTATGTAATTCTTGCAATTTTTCAGTACGGTTTCGTCAAGTGTTAAGATTTGTTGATGTTATTGTGCGACACCGGCGCATGTCGATTTGCAAGTTGCGCTATTGAACGGTCCGAGGCAGCTTTGTTCCAGACCGGTCCGTCTGTAATTTAAAATTAAATTGTTTGTTATTTAAATAATTAATGATGTATTGTTTTAAAACTTTGGCAAGCCCAAGTTAGCATCCGTTTTTAGTTTATTTTTAATAATATAATTCATATAATTTTTCTTAAATTTATAGGTAGCGACAGCTCTACGAGAAATGAGACGAGTGGATGAGGAAATGAAAAAGCGTGATAAAAATTTTGATCAATTTAGTGATGTCGATACAAAAGCTTTATCACATTGTGAGAGGTAAGAGAGTCATTGAAATTGTGCTTACCGGCCTGAAATAAAACTCGGTTCGATTTAATCCAAATTTAATTTATGAATTCATGTGTATTCAATCATATTTGCATTCAATGCCATTGAGTGCCGAGAGGGCTTTTTCAGTATTCAAATTGATAAACACTGATAAAAGGTCAGTTAAATGAAATTAAATAAAATTATTAAAAATATTCTCAATTGCTAAATGTTTCATATTATTATTTAAGTTAATTGGTGTCGTTTCTTTCCTTTAGGTTGTATTCATTTATATGGTTGTAAATCTTTACGTTCCTATTAAAAAAAATCGATGTATCGATACATCCACGGTTTTTGTAAAGAAATGTTTGTTTTAATTTTTTTAAAACAATGGGACGGCCCTAAAAATTAAATAACAGATTATTTATTTAGTTTCAAAATCGGCACTTAGCTAAAAAAAAAGTTAATATTAAAATTAAGGAAACATTTAAAGCAGCATGCCGATTCGGAAACTAGTTAAGTAGTATGTAATTTATTTTTTTAATTAACATTTTTGCTGTAAAGTTTTTAACTATTTTATTTAGATGTCATGGCAAAGCTATTAAAACGTTTTCGTAGCTTTTAGTCTTTTAGAAATTGCGGGCGTGGAAAATCTAGAGAATCTAGGAAAATCAAAAAGTTGTAGAATAAAAGTTTTCCAGTGGAGCTGTTGTAATAAAACTGGTCAAAGGAATCTAATACAGCGATTCGATTCAAAACGACAATCAGACAAACATATAAAGTTTGAACGAAGTGTAGGATTGAGATAATTGAAATGCGCTGCCGCATTTAAAATCAATATAAATAATATATAAAATCAGTATAAATTAATCGAAACAAGTCGGTCTTTATATATTTAGGTTAGGTAGGTTTTTTATTTAATTAATTTTATTTTTTTGTTTCACAAAATACATATTTCCTGAAATCGAAAGAAACTAATGTATATTTATAGTTGTTATGGACACTGTCTCTATTCGAGCTCTCTAGGCCTTATTAAAATTTTGTTTTTATTATACTGAATTTAACTGAATCCTTTTTGAATAGTAGTCTCTATTCGAGCTCTCTAGGCCCTTTTTAATTTTTTTTTATTATACTGAATTTTACTGAATCCTCTTTGAATAGTAGTATTTGTAGGTTGATTTAACTTTAAGGGTTCACATATATGAAAAAAAAACGACTATTCTATTTTATGTAATCCATGTTTTCCAAATCGTCAGACACGATATGTATGTCATGTACTGATCTCCCGATCACCGACTCGAGGTCGAGAATTGGGTAAACAGTGAATACAAGACAAACTCCAACTATGTCAACATAAAGAAAGAATTTGTTTCTTAAGAAGGGTCTGAATATGTGTGCAAAGCTATCAGTGTCAGTCTTATAATTCATTATAAGATTAGATGACGTGTTTATTATGTTAAGTATTATGTATACATATGTAGAATCTCCAAAGTGTAGCTTTTTCTTAAGTGTTGTTTTGTTATACGACCGGTGTCTCCTCTAGATTCGATGAGTGGCCGCTAGCAGAACTGTGGGCCATGGATGCGGTTTTTAGGAAATTTGATGTTTGAGTCTATGTATAAAATAATCAACTTTGTTTTCACAGTCCGATGTTCTGACAGTTTGTGTACGTATATTAGGGATATGTAGACTTTTTGTTCTTTAGACTATTTTTTGTTGACTTATTAGTCTATTAACGTTTACTTGACAGCTTTAGAAGATCAAGTATGGATTTATTTTTTAAATAATTCTTTTCTGACCCCACCTTAAATTTGGAAATAAAATATTTGCTCTAGGCAACAACAACTTGCGGTTTGGATCGATTGCGTTTGGTTTAAGGCTGTTCGTGCTATTGGTGGAACGAATTATTAGCAGCCATTCGGTGGCCAAGAGGGAACAACACCGAGAACGATCGATCGCTGCCGTGAAAGCTTTGCAGGAGTCAAAAGCATTAGCAATAACGAAGGTAGATAGTACGCCGGGAACAAAGAACAGAGAGACATACTAATATTAAAGGGTTATAATAATTAATTAAAACATAGAATTAAAAAAAATTAATTTCAAAATTTTAAATTTATTACAATTTTAAGTTATTGACTATTTATTTACTTGTAAATTTGTTTCAGGTACTTTACCCTGTCTCTCTCATTCACATCGTTGGATGTCTGGAGGATTAATATCTTATTTTACTGCTTATAACAGTTTGCAGTCCAGAATTTCAAGACATCCTTCCATTCCAAATTTATTTATTTAGCTGCAATTTTGCTATCACTTTAAGGTTAATACCACCACCAAATCATCTATGTAACCAAGGACGAATAGAAAAACAAAAACAGAAGAAAAAGGCACCCCTGAAAGGGTGTAAGTAGTATAGTTAACTGGAACTGGAATTTTCCGATTTTAGGATCTCAAGCTTAAACCATATTTCTGACTATACGATCACCTGGGATACAAAGTCTTTTAGAATACAACTATTATTAAGTAAGCCTTTTGCAATCGGATATGGAAGAAGGCGAGAGTTGGTTAGTTTTTTGGATCGGACGAATTGGAAGACGTAGAAGGCGCAATAGTCTGATCTGGTTTAGGAACGTGTAATCTATGAATTTCTATTTCAGCCTTAACTGTATTATTATATTGGTACTAAGGTCCCTTCATTTTGAATTTTTACCAGTAGTTCCATCCACCAAGCACCTTGACTTATAAAGCAAAATTATAATAAAATAATAAAAAAAATTTAATATTTAATTCAATATTCTCTCTTTTCGCCAATGCCACCGAATCCACTCTGGCATTCGGTCATGCTCTTGTCGGCTCGGTTTATCGCCTGGCCCACAAATATCTTGTCACAAGACCTTGATGTGCTGTGCTCCTTTATCATTGATCCCTGTTTGCGCTTCTGATCGCTGACCTATTGACTTATTCGCGGACGCACTCGCTTTGACTCTCGCATACCTACTAGCTTCCGCTTCTCTAGCTCTCTCTAATTCCGCCTCCTTCGATTAAACCATTGGGTCCAAGGTCCATCGAAAGCCCGTTAAGTCTATGGCGTCTCCTCTTTGGTGTCCAAAGTCCGTCAATTACCGTTCGACCTCGATGCCCTTGGCTGAGCACCTGCATCGCATCTCCTTGGCGACTTGGCGACTTACTCTTTCTTTGCTGTTGCTAAGCGCCTTCCTAATTCCGCATTTTCCTTCTGCTGTTCCGCTTGAATCAAATTTTCTGTTATTTCAATTAACTCAATACAAGGATTAACAGGATTCTTGGGTAAGGAATCAACGTGAGCCGTATGCTTGTTTTCCGAATGTCAAAATCGAATGCTTGAAGAAAAGCCCACAACGTTGGTGTCTGGCACTAGCTCGATTTTTTTTCTTAATTAATTAAGTAACTTAACTTAATTAACTTAATTAACTTCTAGATGTGTTCTAGCTGTGTTTCACAGCTAATATGTCTTATGATTTCGAAGTATTTTATTATATATATATATATTATATTATATATTATATAAATTATTTAGATACACATACAGTTAATGTTTTTTATAATATTACACCACACGTGGTTTACTCTCAATTCTATATAACAGTATTGCTCCATATCCTATTCCACTTACGAAGCTGTGGAGCTCAATGGGCTTCTGCCAAAAATAACAAAAAGTGACATGTTTGTAAGGTGATTGCAATCCATTTAAAGATTCTATTTTATTCGGGTTAGAGTTAATCTCACACGAGTCACACGATATTTAGGAAGTGTAAATATTAATTTGCCACATTATGAGTAAACTCAGCTTTCAAAAAAGTTTCTAAGACAATAATCATAATCATATTATCGACCAATGATATACGAATAGTCTAGATCACTTAATAACTTTGGTACGGTCCTTTTCGAAGACCAATGGGGCATTCTGTGGTCCAAATGGGATCGAAAGAAACGCATATTACCCATTCGGAGTAACGAACGCTTAAGAATTTTATCAATTTTCTTATATCATACTATGAGGTTGAACATCGATCTATGTGTGTGTCATACCCGGGCTTAAAATTTTATCTGTACGTCTGTCCGTTTCTACGCAATTTAGTCTTTCTATTGTGAAGCTGGATCAATCTTTCCAAATACTATTCTACGTTCTAATAGTATACGTGTGTGTATATATATATATTGAAACGAGACGAATTGCACTCCCATATGTTAAATTAAAAATTCTTTGAGAAATACAGTTTTAAGTTTAAAAAAATCGTTCAACTATATAAACATCGGCTTCCCGAAGTTAGCTTTGTTTATTGTTTTCTGTGCCTATGTAATTTGTGGAATGAAAATTTTGTTAAATATATAAGAAAACTATTTAAAATCACTTATTAAAAGTATGATTATTACTTCTGGCAATAAAAAAGCCTATGTTAAGCAAGTGATGAGATTTTAGTCTGCTATAGAGCACTGTCCGTCTGCCCGACTATCTGTCCATATAATATCCAGATCTTCAGCTTGTTAGGGTTAGGTGTTAAGTAGTCGCGCTAGAAGGAAGTATATATAAAATACTGAGAGGAAACTATGCTATACCAAATAGACTAATAGCGCGCTGCTTGTAGGTGCACTAAATGGCTTTATTCACCATGCAGGCGGACATACAACTCCTCAACTAGATTCATTTTTCCAAAAAGGAGCAACAGCCAAGCGTATGAGTCAAAGTAACACGTGAGAATGCCATTTAGTAAATCAAATTAACCTCCCATGAATCATCCTCAGTAAAAAATTTTAGAAGGCCCTCGGCACAATACCTAAGCACACAACCTAGTATTCCATCGGGACCCGATAAATAAACCGACTTGACGCGTTGGTGATCCAAAAGGTTAGGTTCAATTTGAACATGGTATATGAATAAGTCTAGTTTGCAATCAAGGATATTATAGCAGATAAGACGTCATCTACGTCTTCAAAAAACTAAAAAACTCTCTCCTTCTTTCCTATCAGAATGCAAGAGGCTTACGTAGTAAACTCCCTAAATTGTATTCTGATAGTCTTTCGTTTACATCCCAGGTGATTGTGTTCACAGAAACCTGGTTAAAGCCGGAGATCCTTAGCTCCGAAGTTTTTCCAGCTATGTACACAACTTACAGGCTGGATCGGCCTTCCAGGCGTGGGGGTGGTGTCCTCATAGCGGTTGACTCCA